>PVKH010000854.1:0-33884 GCA_004027955.1 Chaetophractus vellerosus | reverse complement strand
AAAACATGTGTAATGAAAAACAAAACGTTTAAATGAGGCAAAAACTATGTTTTAAAAAAGAGTTTGTGGAAAGCAGATGTAGCTCAGTGGTTGAGTGCCTCCTTCCTATGTACGAGGTCCTTGGTTCATTCGCTGGTACCTCCTAAAAAAAAGTTTTGGATTTAGCAAGGGCGACTGGAGTTTTACTTACTCCTGACTGGTGACTTCTTATGTATAGATGATCCATAACCATTAGTCATTTAAAAATACCTTTAATAAGTATACATATACCCATTTTATTATCACCAGACTTCTCTATATTAAAATGAAACTTTGATATGATAATCAAAAAAATTTGCAAGGGTTTTAATACCAGAGAGAGAGAGAAGGATAGAGAAGGAAAGAGAGAGAGAAAAGGGCAAGGAAAACAATTAGAAATAGGTCATTACTCTGGAAAGAATCATCTACTAAATTAGTTATTTTAGTAACAGCTCATCAAGGTTATTAGTTTGTTCCATTTAACAATGGTTTAAGCATAGTATTTACGGAGAAGGCTAAAGCTGGTCTTGACATTCTTCAAGACTATATTAAAATAATAACCTTTTGTAACTAATATTTGTTATGTTGTAATTTTGACTTGGATGTAAACTGTAGGTGGAATGTAAGTCCAGTTATTGTCATAAATAAGGATACATACGTTAACAGTAGTTATGGCTAGTTTGTGAGTGGCATTACAGATAACTTTGATTTTCCTTAATTTATTTTACTTAGTGTACTTAGTTTATTTTTCCCAGTTCACTTAACAACTGGGAAAAATAATGTTTTTCAAAGTGTTCAAAAAATGTAGTGACCTATGGTGTAAAGCAGCTACAACATAGGCATGCTGCTTTGGTGAGTCACGACAATCTTTCTCTGTGCTCTAATATTTGAAAAGCTCATGCTCTATTGATCTGGAGAGGAAACCAATTCCAAAAGCACATGCTCATTACAGGAAAAGTCCCCGACTTAGTCGTCAGCTTTCCACCCAGGGGCCTTTCACAATGTATTTTTCCTGCTAACAGTGCACCATAGGGCATTGGTTCTTAAACTTGAGTGCAGACTGGAATCTCCAAGGCCACTTGATATAAACACAAACCCCAGTGTTACCCTCTCCCCACAAGACTGGATTCAAAAATTGGGAGTGGAGGTCAGGACTTCACATTTATTAAATGCTGATTCTGGTGAAGATAACCATGGTTTTAGACACTAGTTCAAAAGAAGAGGAGAAAATAAGCATAAAAATCAAGATATTATTTTTCGTCATTGATGTGGATTGAATTATGTCCCCCCTCCAAAAAAGTTGAAGTCCTAATCTCTAGCGCTTCAGAATGTAACCTTATTTGGAAAAATAGATGGAATTATTCAAGTAAAAATGAGGCCATACTGGAGTAGGGAGAGCCCTTAATACAATGTGACTGTTGTCCCTATAGGAACAGGCCATTTGGACACAGTCAGAGGGGAGAACACCGTCTGATGACTGAGGCAGAGAACACAAAGAATTGCCCATAAACCACTGCCAGAAACCTTGGAACAGATTTTTCCCTAGAGACTTCAGAGGAAATATGACCCTGGCAGCTTGATTTTGGACTGCAAGCCCCCAGAGAGAGCTATGAGGCAATGACTTTCTCTTGTTTTAAGCTATCCAGCTTGTGGTGTTTTGTTATGGTGACCCCGTGAAATGAAGACAGCCATCTCCCACAGACGACTGATGAAGCTGTGGGAAAGGAGGATATCAGAGTTAAATCTTTGGTACCAACTTTTCCCTAACCAGTACCAATGACAGGTCCCAAATCCAAATATCAGAACTTAATGGAGAGGAGGAAGGAAGGAAGAATACTGAACACGTGCATTCATGCTCCCGTACAAATACATACACATGCACATAGATCTCTGGAAATAGAGATTCTACCACAAGAAAGAGCTAGAATGTGACATGCAATGTACCTTGTTCCTAATACTGTGCTGGACATTGTGTGGGATTGGGGGAAGGGGACAGAGATTATTATTGGGTAGCTGTGGAACTGTTACTGAATTTAAGAATTTTTGAGAATAGCATAAGACAATTACATTTAGATGTTCATTTGTAAGTGAGGCCATAATGTGATTAGAGAGCCAAGAAACGAGAGTCATACAGGTTTAAAGAGTAAGAAAGTCTTCATGGGATGGACTTGAGTGCATCTCTAAGGCAAAAATAAATGTGCAGGGAACTGTGAGAATGGAGGGTGGGATGCAGATTAAATAAGTCATGAGGCCAAATAGACAAATTTGGTTTGCTTTCTGCCCATGTGTTAGATTCCAAAATACAGCTTTATCAACTCGGTCACAGTTTAGTTCCATTCAATTTGAGTAGAGGCCACTAGGCTCCCAGCGCTTTGTTAGGTCCTGGGGTACAGAAGAAAATATCACATGGAAGACTTAGTCCTTGTCCTTGAGAAGCTCACTCTGCTGGGAGTTGACCTGGGCTGGGGACACATGAGAGTAAGTGACAAGCTTCCTTCCTCACATTCGGGTGACTTTGAATGCAGCCTTAAGTTACAGTACCACTCCCAATAATACAATGTAGGGCATTAATTAGAAATATGCAGATTTTCCCAAATTATTAAGAACATGAAGAACAATTATCTCTACATGTATGGTTCAGTGAGGCTTTCAAAGTGTTTTCAAATGCATTATCTTGTCTAAGCTCCATGAGGGCAGACATCTTTGTTAATTCACCAATGTATCCCAAGTGCTTAAAATTTTGCGTGGCATTTAGTAGGCACTTGACAAATGTATCTGGGATTTAACATAATCCTCACAGCCCCCACATTTTATAGAAGAGGAAGTTATATTGGACTTGCTCTTTTGGAAACATCCAGGATCCCTCAGGGTAGATGGTATTTGCAGCCCATGAACTGTTTGTTGTAAGCGATCCAAAGACTAACATTTTAGCCAATTCCCTATACGCTGTGTCCTCATTCACTTCCATGGCTGAGGCTTTAGAGACACCTGCCGATGGGGTGAATGGTGCCCTTAACCTAGCACCAGGGCTGAAAGATGTGGAAATACCGCAATTGTCACTTTGGCCTGCAGGTGGAAGCAGTCCTGCATTTTCAGCTGAACAAAAGGGCAAGGCTGCTTTGGGTTATCTCAGTTATTTCTGCTAGTGTCACAAAATGTTCTTCCTATATTCACAAAAAATATATGAGTTCTTAGGAAGAATAAGCTGATTTATACTATGTCTTATGCATAATCTCACTCTGCTTTTAATGCCCAGTGCTGACTGGGGAGAAAAAAAACCTGCACAGTAATACCACTTGACGATTCGGGGTCAGGCAGACACAAGTTCAAAAGCAGGTTAAGCCACTTAACAATTATGAGATCTTTTGCAAATTGTTTAATCTTCCTGAGTCTGTTTCCTTATCAGTAAAATGAGAATTATATGTCTTATAAGGTGGCTGTGAAAATGAAAAAGATAATAATATTTGTAAAAGGCTTTGTACAGTGCCTGGCACATAATGAAAAATCAGTAAATTGTAGCTATAATAATTTTTATGTTACAACCTTGCTCTTCTACATATGAGTCATATATATATACACACACAAAAACAAACATATTTTTATATGTATTTGTATTATATATACATATAATGTATGTTTGTGCATATGCATATACACTTATAAATTGAATACACAGGAAACAAAAGGTGTAATCATAAAGCAACTTTATGTCTTTCTCATATGGTCCTTTTAAATCCATTCTGATTTGAAATGAGTCGATTCTTTCCTTGTGCCTTGGATAAAACATGTGGGGACACATGAGAGCAAATGACAAGCTTCCTTCCTCACATTCGGGTGACTTTGAACATTTCTGCATTCTTAGGCAATAGTATAAATTTTTCCAATCACAAGGATAAAGCTTCATTCCACTGATATAAATAGGGATATTCCTATGTATAGGCTGATCCCTTTGCGACTGCTTTTCCATCAAATGGGAACCAGACAATGCACCTGCCACCATCTCTGCCATTTGCGTTCTTAGGCTCAAGTCAGATGGCAGTGCACTGTGTCTCCCCCAAATCCAGGGAACTAATACCAAGCTGTCAGAGTAGCCACGTCGAAACCCCTTTCCCTAGGATTAAAGTGAGGTGCAAGAACCTTCACCCGTTCCCAAAGGGAGGGGGCGGGAGAAGTGGGACTCATTACGTATCAGCAGCTCTCTCCAAAAATGTTATCCTAATCTTGTGCTCCTTTTTTGGCCTCTCCAACCTTGTTTATGGGCTAGTGGGAAGAGGTGCAAGGGGAGAAGAAAGTGTATGGGGGCAGAGAGGAAGTGCATTGAGGGTTGCAAAACTGGTTCCCAGGCGCCTCTTATGCAACTTCTGCCTGGGGGTCTGTCATCTCATTTTGGAATGTGGTATCTATTTTCTCATGGCCTCATTTGAACCTGGGACTAAAACGCTTTCAATTCAAAAACCTACTGTGGTGTTAGACTGTATTATGGCAACATTGGAACACTATTGTACACCCTGGCCAGACTACTCTTAGATTTGCAATGTTTACTCCTGGGTATCATCATTTAAGAGGAAGATATGTAAACTGAGGCCACCTGTAGGAGAGGGTTCCTGTTAGTGGGGTTAGTGAGGAGATTGGCAACCATTTCATATGAGGAATGACTAAAGAAATTTGGGAAGAATAGGGTTTAAATCTACACAGGAAGCAGAGTAAATATGGCAGCTTGTTTTAAATAGCAGGAGTGTTTAAATAATAAGAGAGGTGCCATATAGAAAAGAATTATGATCTTTCTAGGAGACTTCAGAGAATATAACTAGAAAATGTAAAAGCTACGGAGGAGCAGTTTTGACCTTAAGGAAGATCTTTCCAACCATGAAAAAGGAAAGTGGTCTGGTTTAATGGGTATCCTGATATTGATCTGTCCAAATACAGGTGGAGATGTTAACTACAGGATTCATGATGGGAATAATTGACCTTTCTGATTTGGGGAATGTTTGGAAGAGTTACGGGTCACTGGGAAATATATACTCTTAATTTATCTCTTACCTTCATAGAGTTTGTGTCTTATATAAGCCAAATCTCAGAGCTATCTCAGTGAATCATCCATCAAAAATCACACCTCACTACCCCTAAAATTTTTGTGTAACATTTATGTAATCGATGTGTCCTAAAATAAATAAAGAAAGAAAGAAAGAAAAGAAAAAAATCACACCTCACATTCAGCAGCAAAACACTGCCATTGCTCATTCTGTAACTGCTTTCACCTGGAAAAAACAAGATTTTCATCTTGGTACAGTATGATTAAGCCATCAAGGGTGCTTTTGGTGAGCCATGATGGAATAAACCTGCTGTCAAAGGTTAGCACTTTAATACCTTTAAGTTAGCGGGTAAACTCATGAAGTTGTTCTAACATGAAGCTTACATTCTTCCACATATATCCTTATAATCACTATTACATTGGAAGAAAGATGAAACTATTGGAATTAGTCTTAATCTCACAAACCGAACTTTCTTCAACTGACTCATCACATTCAATTGACCATTATTAGTATTTTCTCACCATTATTCATTTCCTTCTTCTTCCTTTTTTCTCCAGACATTTAAGCATGTTCTAATGGGCCAATATCATTGCCTACATGGGTGCTCAATGACATTGGGAATACAAATCATGTTATTAGGACCTAGACAAAAGGGGCAAAGTTCAAGATTAAGAAACTACAAGTGGTCTGGTATATTGGGAATTTAAAATATGTTTAGGACAGTAGAAGAAAATGAAGCATGAGTTACAGGTTACCATAACATTGTAGCAGTTCTAGAATCCCAGGTTGAGGAGCATGAATTAATTTGCTATTCATTGGGAGCAAGACAAGTCAGTAACAGTGATTAGGTAGCAGACAGCTCAGGTAGCACCCCTTTTTATTGCTACCTGGGAACCTAACTCCTATCTGCCCTAAGTCTGAGCCTTTAAACTGGCATGACCTCCCACCAACTGGTGTTGGGCAGTGAATAAAAACTAGTCAATTAACCATATTGGCCTTCTTACTTCATGTTTCCCTTGCTCTTTGTTCCACAACACTCCGGACCATCCCCACCCCCCCACCCCAGTCTTCCAATAGTTTCCTACCTTCAAAGTCCGTGGAGTTTATGTTATTTAAATCCTAGGGCTGACCACTAGGAATTGAAAATTGACTTTGGGTTCCTTGGCTTTTACCGTTGATGCTCCCTAAGACACAGCTTGTGTTCACCCTCCAGGCTAGTCAGAATAACCACCATCCCACCCAACTCAGCTCTGGTCCCTGGGACCCTACCCTGTATCAGCTAATTTTACAAGAACCACACCTGACCTGTTTCTTTCTGCCCAGTAAGGGGAAGCAACTCCAGGCCTTGATTGTTCCTCTGATTACTTGGCACATGATAAAAAATTTTACTAATTTAGAAATACATTCATAAGCCTAATTTTCCTTCATCTTTGTAATTTTTCCATGACTTATGTATTCATGAGTATCTTCAAGGGCAGCCTTGGCCTAGGTAAGCAGGAGGGAGTGGGAGGAGAACAGAAATTCAAAGAACTTCATTGTTGAGGGGACAGGAGGTTTTGGGGGGCATTTTGCCCCTCCCTCTCTATATCCTATGCTGCACTCTATGCAGGTGGCCATTACTGGAACCACAAACACCCTGTCTTTTCCTAACATATACCTTTGCTCATGCTGTTTGGTCATTCAGGAATGACCACCACTAAAACCCCAAATCCACTTATCCCAAATTTACATATCCTTCAAGGATGAGATTAACTACGTTTCTTCTGGAAATCCTCTTATTGATAATTCTGGTGCAAATTGTTATTCCCTGATATTTTCCCTATACATCTCATGAAGACATTTACATAACACCCCCTTGTTGCTTGCCCAGTCTGTATCAGCTAGAGAAGCTCCCACTATAATTATTACCTAGTTTCTTTCTTAACTACTGATTATTCCTGCCTCTGAACATTTTTCAATACTGTTTCCTTTGCCTGGAAGACTCCTTATTTTTCTTGCCATTTATTATAATCCTAACCATCCCTTAAGGACCGTCTCTTTTAGGAAGACCGATTTGATGTCTTCAGCTCACTCTCCACTCTGACTTTGGACTTGTAATCAATAACCACAAAGTGTAGCATTTCACTGTTTTCAAGTTTTCTGTATGTTAGTTTGATGTCTCCAGATCATGTTTGTAAGTCTATAACAAAAAAGGAAAAATGTTAAAATTAAAAAAAGTCAACAAGTAGAAAAGATGTGTCAGACACAGAGCTAAAGCACTTAGGATCCAAAGATTATAAAATATCATTCAAAACATATGTTTACCTGTTTCTGCAAAATGTTTTAGGAGCATACATGAGAGGATTCTTCATATTTCTCTCCAGTCACTACAAAAGGCTTTATAAAAGAGATGCCAGTTGATTTGTCTCAAGCAATAAATAAGAATTCACTAAGCATGAAAAAAGAGAAAGAGGGTTCCAGACAAGGGAAAGATCTTAAGCAAAGGCAAAGGGGTGTGAGCATGCATTGCGTTATTGAGGAAAGAGTTTGTGACAAGCATCTTATAAACAAGCTAGGAGCAGGGATCCTGTTTTATCCTGGGTTTACAAATGCTCAACACCACAAATAAAATGATTGTATCCCTGTAAGGACCCGAATGCCATGGTGTTTTGTTTTCGTTTTTGTTTTTGCTTTTTGTTTTCCACTTTTTTAAAAATTTTAAAGATATTTCGATTACATAAATGTTACAGAGAATATATAGGGGATTCCCCTATGCCCTGCTCCCCACACCCCCATTTTCCCACATTAGCAACATCTTTTATCAATGTGATACATTCATTGCAATTGATAAACACATTTTGGAGCCTTGCCACTAAGCATGGATTATAGTTTACATTGTAGTTTACACTGTCTCCCATTCGACTCTGTAGGTTATGGCTGGATATATAATGGCCTGTGTCTGTCGTCGTAATGTCATTCAGATGATTCCCAAGTCCTGAAAATGCATGGCCCATGGTGTTTTGCTTGTTTGTTTGTTCTTTAAGAATTTAATCTCCGTGAAAATAGGGACTGTGTGTCTAGTTTTATTGAATGTTTGGAATCAATAAACTTTTATTGAGTGAATGAATAAATGAATGATGAATGAATGAGTACTATGTGCATTGTAGTAGGCACTAGAAATTCATCACTGAACAGGATAACCAAGTGGGGGGAAGGGATTCAATAAATCATGAGGCTCTCAATAGATATTTTCTGTCAGTCTTTCAGATAAAGATACAAGCTTACTGTAAGCACTCTTAAGGGGTCCTTCTAAGGTGGCCCAGTACTAATATAGTTTGTTTGGAATATATTTTACAATCAAGAGACAGGGCACTTTGGAAAACACTGAATTGGGACTGGTTTCAGTTCAAGGTACACATCTGATTTTCTTAGCTTGTTCTAAGGGTGGTGGAACTTTGACAAAGGTCCAGTAAATTTGATCTTTTTAGGTAGCCAATCCATATAATTGAGACTCAAAACAAAGCATTCAAATAAATGTTTTTACCTTTTACTCAAATGAATTAAAGGTGTATATTCCAGTTTTTAGAGAATTAATTGAAAGAACTCTCTCATATCTTCATTTTAGTCATATTTAGAGTTTATTATTTATTTTCATGATTTCATTTATACTGAAAGATATCATTTGAAAAGCACCATATCACCATTTTACAGATAAGAAAATGAGGACCATTTAAGTGATTCATCCAATATGACAGAGCTAGAAAGTGGCAGAATCAGGGTTTGAATCCAAGACAATCATAGGAGAACAAAGGCAGGCATCCAATGGAAACTATGAAAGCCAATGCACATGAGTCATGGAAATGGAAGTATACTCCGGGGAGAACAAAACCTGGCAAGTGTTCAGGCACAGGCTTTCTCTCCACCTGTTACCTGTCCAAAATCCTGACTCATTAAAACCCTAGATCTGGAAATTCAGATGTAATGTCCACATCCACTATTGAAAAGGATGGAATCGGGGCTTGACGATCATGGTAGTTGAACTGTCATCCTGGTTCTAAAAAAGCTCTCCACTAAAACTATGAAGCAAGTCACTTTACTCCTTTGAATTTACCAGGGAAACAGTTTCATCTAATCTGCCCTCAGGGAGGCAGCAAAACTGAGTGAGATCACACATGAGAGCAGGAAGTTTTTATTGTATATTACATTTTGTTTTATACACACGTGGAAACTTCACGTAAGTTCTGTCCTCTTCCAGAGAGACCTTCTCCCACTCCTGCCTTTTCTTTCTGTTGTCTCCCAGTCCTACCCGCTGAGATTGTCTTCCATCTTCTTTCTGAAGTACACTGTGATTCCTCGTTGTATGTAATCTCCCTTTGAATTAACATTGACTCTTAATAATTAACTCTTAATAACATAATAATAATTATTATTATAAACATTTATCGAAGGCTTATTATATGTCATACCCTGTGTTAATTGCTTTTCCAGTATTATCTCTTTTCATTCTCCCAAAAATAATAAGAGGGAGCTACTATTATTAACATCATTTTATAGATCAGGAAATGGATGGTTAGGGTGATATTTTAACTTACCCTAGTTTTCACAACTAGTAAATAATGGAGCCAAACCTGGGTCTGTCTAACTCCAGATCCAAAACCCAGGTCCATATCAGGTCCAAACTCAGGTCTTTCTGACTCCAGAGGATGTGGCCCTAACACCACTATGCAGTATAGGAATCTACCTCACAGAATCACCATACCCTTCCCAGTTAGATCCCTGGAGCCCAGGATTACAACTGGAAAGGATTTGAAGATGGTCCTGTTCAGCTCCCTCATTTCACAGATGAGGAAAATGAGGAAATGAGGGCCCATAAGGAAAGCATCTTGCCCAAGATGATATAGCTATTAATGAAAGAGATGAGACCCCAACTTCCTCCCCTTTGCACTTTCCACAGGGATTGCAAGATTCATAAGGGCAGGGAGGGTACCTCCCTTAGCCTCTTATCCCCAGTATCATTTCACACACATCTTCTGGTAGCAAGGCTTAAAGAATTCAATTTCGTTGGAATTCTTTGTGATCAGCAATCACTAATTAGAACACAGATTTCAGAGCATGTCATGGTCATTAACATATATAATTTACAAACTAGTAACTGTAAATTACTTGCATATCTAAGGAGACTGTAAACAGGGAACCTGAAAACATTGTGTTTTCTATCAGAGACCAAGTAAGGTCTGCTAAGCTAAACTAATTTACAAAGATGAAACTAACTAAAAATGACAAAGCCAAAATTGAGGCCTGGTTTTCCAACTCTTATGATAGAAGGAGACTAGTCAAGTGACTCCAACCTTCATTTTAGTGAAATGTTCCAACCACAGAATTCAAACATCAGTGAAAAAAAAAAACAACAACAGTTATTTGGGGGTCAACTGCATTAGCAGCATTTCCTCTGTGTCTCCTTTATCACATTACTCTTCACTGTCTTCCAAAAGATTCCCATCACTATCAGGATAAAATACAGAGCATTTACCATGGCATACAAAGATCTTTCCCAGCCATTTTCTGTTTCACTAGATTCACCTAATATGACTCCCCAACATGCAGCCTGATTTCTTTCTGTTCCAAAATATGTACAGTTTCTTTAAAGCAATGCCACTATCTCTGGCCTCTGAACAAAGGCACTTCCCTCTGCCTGGAAGATCCTTGTCCTTCTCATCCCCTCCCCACAGAACTCCTCTTCCTCCTTCTAGATTCAGCTTTCATCGCCTCCTAAATGATTGATTCTAAATCTTGGGTGATCATCATAATCACCTGGGGAGTTTTTATCAGAATGCTGATGCCTATCGAGATGATGATTTCCAGGCATTGTAATTTTTATAAAGGTCTCCAGGGGATTCTGGGGAAATCACTGCCTTAATTAGCTCCTCTGAAAGTGCTTCTCCCTATTACATCAGTTATCAGACAGCAATTCGTTGTGTCTCTCTCCCTCCCGGGTTATGAGACATTACTTCCATTTCTCTACTTTTAGCATTAGGTCAGTAATGAAGACTGGATAAGTAAATGAATAAATGAAGTTGGCAAATCATCAAATTCTTTGCTCAAACTGTCCTCTGCCTACAATGTGACTTTATTTTCTAATAATTTGTTCAAATTCTCCTGGTTGATTTAGTTTTCCTAAATAATCCCATTGGACATTTTTTTTTGTTTATTTTTCTCATAATACTTTATCATCTGACTTACATTTATTTATTTGCACATCTCACCCACTGAGTTCAAAGCTCCTAAAGTCAGAGTACAAGTCTTTTTCAATTTTGTGATTCCTTCAGCAACTATCAACATAGTCCATCCATCTTGAATTAAATCCAAATTTTGTATTTCTTTAATTTTCTAATCATTTATATCACTGTCATATCACCACATAATATTCTACAGAAATATATCCAATAATATCAAATGGATCTCATGTAAAACTGTAGGTTATTAAACAAAAATTAAGTGCCACCCTCATGGTAATTCATATATACAGTAATTTATCCAACAGGAAGAGAGATGAAGTTTTAGAACTTTGGGGGTGGAGCATAATCAATACAATGAGAAGGAACTTTGCTGTCCTGCACAAGGGCTAGGGAAAATCTTGTATATTCAAATTGGGTAAAAGATTCTTAATTATAAATAAATCTGTAACTGTTGGGTTTAGCACAATTTAATCTAAAATCAGTGATGTGTATTAGTTTGCACTTGATGCCTCAGCCATCCAACCCTAATGTTCCTTCTGTGTCAAACTATGCCTAGGTGGACCTGCCAGTAAAAGTGTACACGAGTACACAAAAATGGTTGTAATGCTTGGTAAAATGAGGAAGTTGGTTACTAGAATTATTGTGCCAGATGTGAAGATCGGAGATCCAGAGGCTGGACAATGGAGACATAAATTTGGAGCTAAGTAGTTAATCGGGGATCAAAGATGGAAAAGCTAAGCTGAGGGAGAAGTAAAGAAATGGACAATAAATGGCAAAATAAGGTCAATATAGGAAAGCAAGTTTGGGTTGGAGAAGCTGAATTCTCTAAAAATGAAAAACCTATAGAGCATTCATTTTGCATTAGCCCACATTACTCGTTGGGTAGAAGACTCTTAAAGGGAATATACTGGGATTACCTGTAAATGCTGAATAAATAGGTAAATGATATATGTGTAAAGGCATGAATGAATATTGTTTCAACTTAGGTCCATGATTTCAAGTACTGCCATCATATACCCTGTTCTTTAAACTCCCTGCAATCCTCTTTGTTCAGGAATGCCTAAATCTCTCAACTGTAACCTGGCTCAAGCACAAAACAAACTGGTTTCTCCTTCATAAGCCATGTTCATGTCAGGCATTTCCTGTTACTCCCATGCACCTGAGTCATGTCCTCTGCTTATAGCTGAGTTCCTGCAACGCCAATTGCCTTCTCTGTGTGACCTAACTCAGGTCTATAATGTGACTACATTCATACCTTGGCATTCCAAAAGCCCAGGCATTGAAGCAAAATTAAACGTTAAGTCTGCAAAACAAAAATAAAACAGCCTAACCCCGTTTGATCTTTTAACATTTGCAAAAAAGTAGTTGCTATGTCATTAGGCAAACACTATTTCTTTCACCTTCAGAATTTATATGTTAAAAGAAAAGGAAGGTAGGCTTCTTCTTTTTCCTAAAGTGCATCTCACTAACTGAAATTTAAACATCCTGTCTGAAGAAATAGAAATGACTGGGGTGAGGAGTGGAAGGAGAGAATCAGAAAGAGAACATGTCACAATAACACACAAGGTACCCCTGAATGTTTTGTAAGCACATGCCCCTTTTTATAAGAAATATAGTATAGCGATAAATCCAAAAGACCTTTAAATCTAATGCTATTTATACTAGTTTAAATTTTTGCTACTGTACCTTAATTTTGAAGATGTCAAATCCAATGATAAACCTACTCTGTCTTTGCTTATATTCTTATTTATAATGTTGAAAATTAGAGCAAATATGGCATTAAAACTCAGCCTAGACTACCTGTAAATTTATTTAAATCTTTCAGGCATTGATTGTAGCCTTCAGCTGTCTTTTTAAATAACAAACTCTCTTTTCTGATTAACAAACCGGTAATTTTGACCTTTTAAAAAAATACATTGGTGCCAACTGAAGAATTAAGAATAATAAGTGATTTGCCTGGATTCAGCCAGATAAATTGGTGTCTGGGAAGAGAACTCACAAATCTTAAACGTGGAATTCCACATGTTGCATCTATTAGGTTAAACCACAAGAAGATTGTTTTCCAATCAGATGGCTAGCAGCGAGTCCAGTCCTGCAGAGCAATAAAAAATGGGGCATTTCAGGGTGTTAGAAAAGGCAGAGGAGAAGGAAGTAAACATTCAGATTGCCATAAGAGTTCCAAGAAATGTCTAAGCCCAGGAAAAATGTTTAAGATGTGAACTTTTTCTGGGCTTAAACCTTCTTGGAAATTGTTGATAGTTTACAACTTTGGCCCTGTACACATTAAAGAAGATGACTCTGCCTCTGTCTTAGGGTGATCCGCCTCCCCCCCCCCCCCCCACACACACACGCAAAAGAGAGCAAGCAAGAAAGAAGCGGCTGCAGCAACTTCAGCATTGGAGGGAAAATAGAGAAACCTAAGTTTGCTCCCATTGATTGATGGTCCCACCTCTCTGGAAGACCAGTTTGGATTCTTGGGATCTGGAACTTTTTTAACCTGCTTTTTCATCTTTCCAGAACTCTTCTATGTATGAGTGCTATGATTTTATGAGATATAACCTGACAAATAATTACGCTGCCTAAAATCCCCACCCTTATGTTCATCATCCAGACAGGAAGATAAGCACCTGAGACTAGAGTTCAGTTCCTAGGAAGGTTCTTCTTCACAAAAAGGAAAGGAATAGAAGAGTCAGAAGTTTCTTACAAGTAAGATGAGTTTTTTAATTGCAGGAGGAAATATATAAGCATCTCTCAGGTCCCTTGCCAGGCTACCAAAGCAATACTATATTTTATTTTAAATATAGTAAATATAGTCTTATATTTTAAAATGTATGGGGACATTCTGGGCATTTAAATATATATATATCCCTGTCATGTGTTTTCGATATCATTGACTGGTTCTGAATAATTCGTTTATGCAGAAACATGTTGCCTGAACACTACTAGAAACTGGATAATTAAAGATGACTAAGAGTTCCGTTCTCTAGTTGCTCACAACCTATCTCGAGCACAATAGCATTATTTAGGGCAATATAAATTAGTTAAATACAATGTAATATATTTGAACTGTATTTGAGGTATACTCATTCCTCTCACCTATGAAATTCAGAACAGGAGAGTCTCTATGAAACTTTATGGTAAAAATAGAATTAAGTCAAAATTTCCCCACTTAAACTTTTCAAGCAGATTAAGAATCAGGGAACATATTGTTTTTTCATGAATGAGTCACTCATAAAACTATAACCTGTTCTTGAACTGTATGCTCAATGAAACTATTCATAAAATATTTCCATCATCATAGATGTGCAGTAGGAATGTGTGAGCTAATAGGCTCAGTGACACCCTGAAGATGGCAGTAGGTTATGGATGAGAACAGGGGATAGGATGGTTGAATCAATCCACTAAGGTTCTGGAAAACCCAGGCTTAACCATCAACTCAGACCTTGATTCACTATTTTAGAAAAACAATTTCACTTCTCTGAGCCTGATTTTCCACATAAAGGAAGGGGAGGTAGTTTCCAGCAACTTTAAAGTCTTATTCTAAATTGGAGTTCTAACTTACCTATGTCAAACAAAGGACACCTGAGAGATAGAGAAAAAAAATAAAGGCAAAACAAAGGGGCTGCTTTTTGAAGGGTCAGGCAGATGTAAGCAGCCAGAACTCAAAGTCACCCAAGTCCAGTAAGGATTAAGATACAGGCAAAAATGCCAGGGAGAAGACAAAAGTGAGGAGTCAAAGGCTAAAGCCAATAATCAGGAAACAGGAGCTGGGCAGGATGGAGCTGAAGAGGCAGACCTGAACAAGCAGGTCAGATACAAGCTACCTGCTTAGAAAGATCCAGATACCTAAGGCAGGTCATTGCCAAACCCTAGTTTTGTATTTCCCCTTAAAGAAAGGACTAAAAGAAAACTAATTTGGAAATAATTTCTAGGTGTCAAGAGCCATATTATATACTTCCACAAAACCAGCTTGTTTAATTCCAGTTTGCTTTTGAGGAAACTAAAGTTTAGGGACTATTAGTAGCTTATCCAATGTTGAGGGGACATGAAGAAGCTGGAGGTCTATCCTGAAAGGCTCTGGCACTAACCCCATGTGGTGATGAGTTCTTTGGCTGACAGCAATGTTTGCCTCTTTTTCTTCCATTCCTTGGAAAGAAAAAAAAATCTCTGAGTGCTATCCAAATGAAAGATCTATAGTTAGCCAGTCTTCACGTACTACAAGTCTGTCAGCATGTGAATGCAGTAGGCAATGAGGAAGGCTAGGGAAGTAGGGCCTGGGACCTAGAGATGAGTCACATCTTACACTGGGACAGGTGCTGAGAGCCAGACTAATACCTCTGAGGTGCAAAAGCCAACAGCTCAGTAGGTAGAGAACAGAAACAAAAGATTTGGGGGTCCATGGACAGGCAGTAGCCATCCAGACAGATGTTCAGTTGTCTGGAACAGCAGATATGTGAGCTTCAATGTTAGGGAATATGGGGGTTGGCAATACACAGAACCAAGGAGAAGGGCAGAAAGCTTGATGGCAGGCCTCTAGGTGCCTGACTTAAGGCTAGGATCCAAGAGTGGGCAAAATCCTAGCTGTCAGTTGAATTGGACAGAATAATGAATAGTGCCTGTGGTTGTATCAGTGAACAAAACAAAACAAACAAACAAAAAAGAAAACACCCTACCTTCATAGAATGTACTTTCTAGTGGAAGAAGGAAACCAAGTCTGTGACATGGAGTTACATACCCCAGAAAAATATGTTCTTCATCTCAATCCATTTTAAATAGGACTTCTTGGTGAGTTTACTTCATTTAAGGTGTGACCCAACTAAATCAGGATGGATCTTAATCCTTTTACTAAGGGCCTTATAGAGAAGGTGGCAGAGAGAAAGACCACAGGGAGCAGTTAGAAGCTGGAAGTCAACAGAACCCAGAAAAGAAAGGAGAATAGACTTCTCTGTGCAATCCCATGTGAAGGAAAAGCCAAGGAACCCCAAAGATTGCTGGCCAGTCAGAAGATCCTGACCCAAGGAGGAAGCAAGCCTTCTAGCCTCTGAAACCGTGAGTCAGTGAATCTCTGTTGTTAAGCCAACCCATTGTATGATAATTTGTTTTAGCAGCTAGGAAACTAAAACACCAAAGTGTCAAGGAACAAGGCAAGAACAAAATTTCAAGACCAGATATTAGTAGAAAACTGAGAAAATTAGAGTCTGATTTGTGTCTCCCTACTTGAACTATTAGATTATGTCTTATTAAATGCCTCCATAATAGGGACACACTTGATCTCAAAGGCTGGAGTGGGATTGAACCTGCAAGTACAGAGTTTGGAAGAATGAGAGAGCAGGAAATTCACTATTCATGTCAGAAGACATATTAAAAGGAAATTATCATGAGCAAGTATGTATCACTCATAGTTATGTGATTTATTCGTATCTACATGATTGCCTGTATGAGATATTTAACAAACATGAGTACACATATGGCCACAACATAGTGTCGGTTGCACAGTACAAAACTCTAGTTCATCATTCAAATCATGTCTACGTGAATTACACTTCTACAGATATGCAGTGGATGACCCGCATGGCCACATCTATCAACCCTGAACCCTTACAAAGAGCTGTCATAAGTGATCTAAACTTGGTAATAGTGTCAACCAAAGTGTATGACACTAAAGCCATTCACTGTAGTTTGCAAAACACTAAGCTAAATTAACCCAATTAAATTAACTAATATGTTCAAAAAGTAGATAGCTAAAGATACAGCATACCTTGAAGAAATTTTATCTTTCTCCTGGCTTCCTTCCAGCTAAAGGGAGAATGTTAAGGATTAAATGAAAATAGCTGAAGAAGCAAGACCTATACATTCCTGACTTTTCAATCAAGATTAAATTTTAATGAAAGAACACATCTTTCTAGTCAATCTTAAAGGCCCACAAAATATCAGAGCTAGAAGACCTCTAATAGATTTCAAAATGGGGAAGACATTCACCCAAGGTTATATAAGTGCTAGTGACAATCCTAGATTCAGAACCCAGGTTTCTGAGGGCAGTTTAATGTTCTGTCTACCTCTCCCACAGTGTCATGCCCCTTCATATAGAAGAATGTCAACTGTGTAGGTGAAAGCAAATGTTCTCGATTTGTCTCAGACTTTCTCAGAATATAACTTTTGGTTGAAACTTTGTGCTAATTCTGACTCAGTACACAGAACCTTCACAGGTTTCATCTATCTACACCCACTTTTACTAGAGCAAAGGAAAATAGTATGTAGTTCTTCCTTCCACTTAACAAGTTTCAACAACGCCAAAGCTGGTTTAGTCATTTTTCCAGCCATTCTTTTGTAAGATTTTATGATAATGAGCCTGCCACTCTTTTCTCTAAACATAGATACAAAAAGATAAATAATAGAATGATTATGATTACATAGAATTCAATTAATAAATTAACATATTTTATTTGTCAACTTGGAAAGATGTTCATGATAAACTTTATTTTTTTAATTGTATATCCCCCCTTTCTGCTTGTTCTTGCTGTGTTAATTTTTTTTTCTCTTCTTCTGTGTTTGTTTGCCTCCCCCCCCCCATTGTGGCGACCCACTGAGTCAGCTCACCGCGCAGCGGCCTTGCCTGCTCACAGGTGGCTTGCCCTGCCCACGGCGGCTTTGCCCTGCCCACGGTGGCTTGCCTTCTCAAGGCGGTCTGCCCGCTCAAGGAGGCCCCAGGAACCGAACCCGGGGCCTCGCATGTGGTAAACCGGTGCCTACCAATTGAGCTACAGCCGGCCCCCATGATAAACTTTAAATCCAAAAGGCTAACTAATAAGCAAAATGTTTAGTAAAGGTTTATTTTGCAAAGTATATATACAGCTTTGTAGTTTTTACTAGAAAAAAAGGACCATAATAATATACATCAAATTTGAGAAATTCAAGAATTTCCTCTGAGTTATATTTTAGATTACTTTAATGGAGGGAGTGATTTACTTATCAAGATTTTCTAATTTTTACATGAATATTTACTGCTTAATAATAGTAACAATAATTTTATTGGTAGCAAGTGACAGAAAACCTAAATCAAACTAATTTAAACAATAAAAGGGTTTGGTTGGCTAGATAAGTGAAAAGATGTAAAGGAAAGACAGAATTTCAAGCATATTATATCAGGATTCTGGCTCCATCTCCAGAATTTTTTATTCTCTATCTTTCATAATTGTAGTTTTGTCCTCAGGCTGGCTTTCTCATCTTAATTGGCTCCAACATACACAGATATGTGCTTCCCATCCAGGAGATGGGAGAGTGTCCATGTACTAGAATTCCCATTAACATTCCTGTAAATCATGCTGAATAGATGAGCTTAGGTCAAATGTCTACTTCAATTCCTATTACTGTGGCAAGAGAAATAAAATGCACTGATTGGCTTAATTTAAATTATTGTATAAGGTATCTCTCCTCCTGCATAACAATTTGCCCAAAACTTAGCAGCTTGAAACAAAACCTTTTATTTATTAACTTATAGTTTCTATGGATCAGGGACACAGGTAATTCTGATTCAAGGTCTTTCATGAGGTTGCAATCAAGCTATTATCTGGGCCTGCAGTCTTATCTGAAGGCAACTGGGGGAGAATCTGCTTCCAAGCTCACTCCGTTGTTGTTGGCCAAGCCTCAGTTCCTTGCTGGTTATCAGCTGTTGACTTCCTTTCCTCAGTACATGGGTCTTCCTGTAGGCCCCCTGAGTGTCTTCATGATGTGGCAGCTGGCTTCACACTGAATGTGTGGTGGAGAGAAAGAAAGAAGGCATGTATTCTCAAGGTGGAAGCCACAATCTTTATATAATTTAATCTGAAAAGCAACACATCATGAATTCGCCCATACTCTATTGGTCACACAGACCAACATCAGTACAATGCGGGGGGTGGATTACATTAACAGTGTGAATACCAGGAGGAGAGGGATCATTGAGGATATCTTGGAGGTTGGCTACCATAGTTATGCACATTATTCTGCAGCCAGAAGTGTCAGCTTCCCTGACACTACATGGGTACCCATCACATGAATTAGATCCCAATTAGGCTTTGGGGAAGGAAAAAGACAGGAAAGATTCTGGGCATGTAGCCAATAGGTCTCCACTGCTGCCTGCAACTTTCTGTTTCTTATTAATTAATTGTTTCTGAGCCTACCTAGAGTCCCTAAAAATTTTCAAGAATAAATTGAAGCTAGAAGTTCATAAATACATTCCATACAATACCAATTCTAATGGATTGTAAGGTGTTATAAGAAGTTCCATCAAAAAACTGGGTCTGTAGGGGCCGGCTGTATAGCCCAGTTGGTAGGGTGCCGGTTTACCACATGGGAGGCCCTGGGTTCAGTCCCCGGGCCTCCTCGAATGGGCGGACCACCTCGAGAAGGCAGCCAATGCGGGCGGGGCATGCTGCTGCAGGCAAAGGCAAGCCCCTGCAAGCAAGGGCGAGCCCCCACGAGCAGGCAAGCCACCACGCCAGGGGGCTGACTCAGCAGGTCACCCCAGCAGGGGGAGACAAGCAGACACAGAGGAATGCAGAGAAAAATGAACACAGCAAAAACAAGCAAAAAGGGTGGGGGGATGTATAATAAATAAAAATAAATCTTAAAAAAAAAAACTGGGTCTGTACCTAGGAAAGTTCAGGAAACAAAACTAAATCAACAGGTTATTTTTCGGACAAAAATCCCTTTCAATACAAAGCAGTTTGTCAATATGCAGATTCTATGGAACACTCTCTGTCAAATAATGAATTGGACATTTGGAGAAAATTTTCAGCTTTACCAGCTTCTAGCTCTAACATATTTATATGCTCCTTGATTGTTCAACAAGCATGTATTAAATGAATATCCACACTGGAATAAAGAAAACACAGTTAGGCACTTTATAGTCAATTTGCTGAAAGCCAAAAATAAAAGCAAAATCTTAAAAAAAAAAAAAAAAGCTAGATGTACAGAAAAAACAAGAAAAAAGAACAAAAGAAAAACAAATTATATAGGAAAATAGAGATATGAACAAATGGCTGATTTCTCATCAGAAATAATGTAAGCTAGAAGACAGTAAAGGAACACTTTAAAGAACTGAAATAAAACATATCAAAACAAAAAGTCAACCTACAATCCTATATCTAGTGAAAATAAAAAAATGAAGGTGGAATAAGTACTAAATGGGACAATGCATGTTCAAGTGCCTGATTAAAAATGGCTATTTTATAAATACTATAAAGACTGTGCAGTGCCTATTAAGTGGGAGCATACAGTGGGTGCTCAATAAATGTCAGTTGAGTAAATCTCATTACATTTATGTATTTAATATCTATGTCATTATAATAAAATATTTGTTTTTTCAGAAAAAAATAAGGGAAATAAAGGCATTTGCAGATGAAAATTGAGGGAATTAGCTTTTAGCAAACCTACACTAATCACAATGCTCAAGGAAGTTCAGGGATATGGTACCAGATAGAAATTCAGATAAAAGGAAGGACCTAAAACTGGTAAACATATTTAAACATAAAAGTCCTTTTTTTCTCTTTTCTTAATTTCTTTTTTTTTTTAAGATTTATTTATTTTATTACATATCTCCCCTCCCCCTGTTGCAGCGACGCGCCGAGACTGGTCACTGCGCAAGCGTGGCTTTCCCCGCTTGTGGGCGGCTTCTGCTTCCATTCACGGCCGGCTCTCAGTTCGCAGGTGGCTGGCTGCGCTCCATTCGCGGGCAACCTGCCCTGCCCGTGGTGGCTTTTGCCCTGTCCGTGGCAGCTTTTTGCCCTGCCCACGGCGGCTCTGGCCCGCCCATGGTGGCTTTTCATTCTCAAGGCGGCCTGCTTGCTAGGAGAGTTCCCCGGGAACTGAACCCAGGGCCTCCCATGTGGTATGCCTGCGCCCTATCCACTGGGCTATCCAGCCGGCCCCTCCTAATTTCTTTAAAAATTATTTGAGAGCAAAAGATCAATATGGTGGAGTGAGAAACTTCAGGATTCCATCCCCACACAGAAGCTTTGAACAACAGCAGGAACTGGTAAGACCCTTTTGCAAAGTTAAAGGATTGTAAAACAGGAACACCAAATCAAGAAAAAGGCAACTTAAAAATGGTAAGGAAAATTGTGGGAAGATTACATGGGTTTAGGTAGACAGGGCTCATCTCTCTCAGAAAAACAATGGAGAAAGAGCCAAAAGCTGTCTGAGGGACCTGTTTTGGGGATCAACAGACTATGACAGTGCTTCACAATGCCCAAGAGGATGAGGGACAGAGAGATGAAGAAACAACAAACATGAGTTACCAAACCCTTGTGATAGCTGGGAAGGGTTCCTTTCCCCTCCCCCAAGATATTAAGCTAGGGTAAAGTACCTGGCTCACTGTGACTGCCTGAGATGGGAACAGACATGTTCCTTCCTGTCAGCTGTTACAAGAAAAAAGGGAAGGGGAGATGGGGGGCTTTTCAGTAAATTTGGCCAGTGAAGTCTGCTTTGAATCTTTGTTCTGGCCAGACCAAAACAAAGGAAAATGGAGAGTTCCTGTCTGTGGAAAGGTGCACCAAAGAGTGCCATCTGCTGACCAGTCTGGAAATTGCATAGATAAAACCTCTTTTGGTTCTCTCCATTCTCTAACTCTAGGGAGAAAATTGGCACCCCATTAATGAGTCCCTGGTACGATTTTGATAACTTAACCTGGGCAATTTTAAATATTTACAATAAGATGAAACAAATATCAAAGAAGACCTGTGAGAAAGAAAAAAAATATGCAAGAGAGAGAAATTGGCCATCAGAGTAAATTTACCAACATATTCAGATGCCTAGACATCAGCAGAAAATTACAAGCCATACTTGAAAGCAGGAAGAGATGGTCCAGCCAAAGGAACAAACCAAATATCCTGAAGAGATAAAGGATTTAAGACAATTAATAAATGATAATAACACAACATTGCTAAATCAATTTAAATAATTGAAAGAAAATATGACTAAAGAGATACAGGATATTAAGAAGACAATGGTTGAGCATAAAGAACAATTTGAAAGTCTGCAAAGAAGAGTAATGGACCTTATAGGAATGAAAGACATGATGGATGAGATTAAAAATATATTAGAGGCTCATAAGAGCATATTTGAATTGCCTGAATACAGACTTGGTGAATATGAAGACAGAACATCTGAACTTGAAAAGACAGGAGAACAGAAAGAGGAGAGAATTGAAAAAATGGAACAGGGTCTCAGGGAATTGAATGACAATGCAAAATGCAAAAACATATGCATTATCAGTGTCCCAGAAGAGTATGGAAAAGGGACATAAAGAATATTTGAGGAAATAAAGACCGAAAACTTCCTAACCCTTATGAAAGACATAAATGTCAATATCCAAGAAGGACAACAAACCTCAAACAGAATAAATCTGAATACACTTCCCTCAACATACCTACTATTCAGAATGGCAAATATCAGAGATAAACAGAGGATTCTGAAAACAGCAAAAGAAAAGCAAACCCTCACATATAAGGGAACCTCAATAAGTGCCGACCTCTCATCAGAAACCATGGAGGAAAGAAGAAAGTATGATATAGGTAAGGTACTGAAACAGAAAAATTGCCTGCTAAGAATTCTGTATCCAGCAAAGCTGTTCTTCAGAAATGACAGTGAGTTCAAAGTCCTCACAGACAAACAAAATCTGTTAATACATGTTAACAAAAGGCCAGAATTACAAGCGATACTAAAGGGGATGCTACAGCCTGAAAGGGAAAAACAAAGGCAAGAGACTTGGAGAAGAGTGTAGAAATGAAGATTATTAGGAAGTGTAAATTAAGGGTAAAAAGACAAACAATAGTATGATATAACAGAAAGCCAAAGGACAAAATGGGTGAAGTTAATAATGCTTTTTACAATAATAGCGTTGAATATTAATTGTTTGAACTCTCCAATCAAAAGACATAGACTGATAGAATGGATAAAAATTATGAGCCATCTATAAGTTTTCTACAAGTCTCACCTCAGATGTAAGGACAAAACCAGGTTAAAAGGACAGGTTGGAAAGGGATGAAGAAGGTCATTATATACTAAAGGGGGGGTGGTGATTCAGCAAGAAGAAGTAACTATATTAAATATTTATTCACCTAACCTCAGTGCCTCTAGATACAAATCTGAAGGAAGAAGTAGATGTCTCTATAAGTTAGAGACTTCAATACATGACTCTCAGTATTGGATAGAACATCTGGACAGAGAATAAAGAAAGAAAGAAAGAGCTTGAATAATATGATAAATGAACTAGTCCTAACAGACATTTATAGAGCATTGTACCCCAAAATAGCAGGATCTACAATCCTTTCAAGAGTTCATGAACCCTTTTCCAAGATAGACCATATGTTGGTTCACAAGACAAGTTTCAGTAAATTTTTAAAAGATTGAAATTATACAAAACACTTTCTCGGATCATAAGAGAATGAAGCTGGAAATCAATAATGGACTAGAAAAACTGGAAAATTCTTAAATATATGGAGATTAAACAACATTCTTAAACAATCAGTGGGTCAAAGAATAAATTGCAAGAGAATTCAGCAACTATCTTGAGACAAAAGAAAATAAGAACACAACATATTAAAACTTATGGGGGCATTTTTGGGACTTGGGAATTGTCCTGAATGACATTGCAATGACAGATATAACTCATTATATATCTTGTCATAACTTACAAAATTGTGTGGGAAAGAGTCCAAACTCCAGTGTACACTGTAATCCATGCTTAGTGGCAATGCTCCAAAATGTGTTCATCAATTGCAATGAATGTACCACACTAATGAGGGATGTTGTTAATGTGGGAAAGTGGGAGATGTGGGGAGTGGGGCATGTGGGAATCCCCTATATTTTTTATGTAACAATTATGTAATCTAAGTATCTTTAAAAAAATTTTTTTAAATCCTATGGGACACCACAAAGGAAGTGCTCAGAGGAGAATTTATAGACCTCAATGCTTACACTAAAAAAAAAGAAAGAGAAAAAAATTGAGTATTTAACTGCACACCTGGAGGAACTAGAAAAAGATCAACAAATTAATCACAAACCAAGCCAAAGGAGAGAAATAGTAAAGATCAGAGCAGAAATAAATGAAATCAAGACAACAACAACAACAACAACAACAAAAAAAAAAACAATAGAGAGAATAAAAAAAAAAACAAAAGTTGGTTCTTTGAGAAGATCAACAAAATTGACAAACCCTTAGCTAGACTGACAAAGAAAAAAAATAAAGAAGATGCAAATAAAGTCATAAATGAGAGGGGGGGCATTACACTGAGCCTGCAGAAATAAAAGAGATCATACACGAATACTATGAACAACTGTGTGCCAAAAAAACGGACAATGTAGATCAGATGGACAAATTCCTAGAAAGACATGAACCACCTACAGTGACCCTAGAAAAAAATAGGAGACCTCAACAAACAAATTACAAGTGAAGAAATTGAAACAATCATCAAAAACGTCCCAAAGTTGAAAAGCCCAGAACCAGATCGTGACTTTTACTAATCATTCAAAGGTAACCTAATACCAATCTTTCAATTTTCTCTTGCAAAAAATTGAACAGGAAAGAATGCTACCAAACTCATTCTACAAAACCAACATCACCACAATCTCAAAGTGAGATAATGATACTACAAAAAAAAAAAAAAAAAAAGAAATTACAGACAAATATGCAATATGTCTAATGAATATAGATGCAAAAATACTCAGCAAAATACTTGCAAACTGAATCAAAAGCACATTAAAAGAATTATATATTTTTAAAAATAAAAAAATAAAAACTAAGACTAAACAGAAAAGAAAAACAAAAGAATTATACACCAGGTATGCTAGTGTAGTTTAACACAAGAAAATCAATTAGTATAATAAATCACATTGATAAATTGAAGATGAAAAATCATATGATTCTCTCTATTGATGCAGAAAAGCCATTTGACAAAATACAGCACACTTTCTTGATAAAAAGCCTCCAAAAAATAGGACTAGAAGGAAGCTTTCTCAATATGGTAAAGTGAATATATGATTAACCTCCAGCTAGCATTGTAATTTATGGTGAAAGAATGAAAGTTTTCTCATTGAGATCAGGAACAAGACAAGGATGCCCACTGTCACCATAATTATTCAATATTGTGCTAGATGTTCTAGCTAGAGCAATTAGGCTAGATAAAGAAATAAAAAGAACCCGAATAGGAAGGGAAGAAATAAAACTTTCACTATTTGCTTATGATATGATCTTATATCTAGAAAATTTTGAAAAGTCTGCAACAAAGCTACTAGAGTTAATAGACTAGTTCAACAAAGTGGCAGGATATAAGAATATACAAAAATCAATGGCATTTCTATACACCACTACTGTGCAATCTGAGGAGGAAATCAGAAAAAAATTCCATTCATAATAGCGACTTAAACAATAAAATATTTAGGAATAAATGTAACCAAGGACATAAAGGACCTGTATTTAGAAAACTACAAAACATTGCTAAAAGAAACTGAAGAAGACTTAAATAAATGAAGGCCATTCTGTGATCATGGGTTGGAAGACTAAATATCATTACAATGTCAATTCAACCCAAACTGATTTACAGATTCAACACAATCCCAATAAAAATCTCAACAGCCTTTTTTACAGAACTGGAAAAGCCAATAATCAAATTTATCTGGAAGGGTAAAGGGCCCCAAATAGCCAAAAATATCTTAAAAATGAAGAACAAAGTTGGAGAACTCTCACTTCCTGACTTTAAAGCATATTACGTAGCTACAGTGGTAAAAACAACATAATACTGATATAAAGACAGAGTGACTAATGGAACTGAATCGAGAACTCAGAAATAGACCCTCACATCTACAGTCAAGTGATTTTTGACAAGGCTGTTAAGCCCACCCAGCTGGGCCAGAACAGTCTATTCAACAAATGGTTTTGGGAGAACTGGATAGCCTTAACCAAAAGAAAGAAAGAAGACCCCTAGCTCACATCTTTTACAAAAATTTAACTCAAAATGGATCAAGGATCTATATTTAAAAAACAACAACCATAAAACTCCTAGAAAAAAATGTGGGAAAACATCTTCAAGACCTTGTGGTAGGCGGTAGTTCCTTAAACTTTACACCCAACGCATAAGCAACAAAAGAAAAAATAGATAAATGGAACCTCCTCAAAATGAAACACTTTTGCACCTCAAATAATTTGTCAAGAGGGTGAAAAGGCAGCCAACAAAATAAGAGAAAAGACAAAATATCTGCTTAAAAAGTGGGCAAAAAGCTTGAAAAGACAAATGTCCAAACAAGAAATTCAAAAGATGAATGAACACATGGAATAATATTCAACTTCATTAGCAATTAGGGAAATGCAAATCAAAGCTATGATGAGATATCATTTCATACCTATTAGACTGGCCACTATTAAAAAGTCAGAAAACTATAAATATTGGAGAGGATGTAGAAAGATAGGAATGCTTATTCACAGTTGTTGGGAATGTAGAATGGTAAAGCCACTGTGAAGGACTGTTTGGCAGTTCCTAAAGAATTTGAATATAAATTTGCCATATGACCTGGCAATACCATTACAGGGTATATACCCAGAAGAACTGAGAGGAGTGACACAAATAGACATCTGCACACCAATGTTCATAGTGGTGTTATTCACAATAGCCAAAAGTTGGAAACAATCCCAGTGTCCATCAACTGAAGAATGGATAAACAAATGGTGGTGTATACACACAATGGAATATTATGCAGAGGTAAGAAGAAATGAAGTTGTGAAGCATGTGACAACATGGATGACTCTGGAGGACATTATGTTCAGTGAAGCAAGCTAGGCACAAAAGGACAAATACTGTATAATTGCACTATTATGAATTAAATATATTATGTAAACTCATGGCATTAATAATTAGAATATACGTCACCAGAAAATAGAATGAGGGTAGAGAATGGAAAGCTGATGGTTAATCTGTGCAGAAATGGTTAAAAGGTTGTTCATAAATCTTTGGAAATAAATGGTAATGGTGAGAGCACTTCATGGTGTTTATGACTAGCAGAGATATTATATGGATATGACAGTGTTTGAAAGGGAAAGCCTAAGGACATTTATATTACTTCAAGGAAAGCTAAAAAATGTAACATGGGACTGTATAAAATAGTGAAATCTCATGTGAAATATGAATATGGGTGATATTGCATATATGAGAGTTTTTTATGGAATATAAATATAAATATACTATAGAGAAGGAAACAGAATAGCAGCTATGTATGGAAGGGGAGGCCTAGAGAGATTGAGAAGTGATTAGTTTTGTTTGTTTGTTTGTTTGTTTGGTTGGTTGGTTGGTTGGTTGGTTGGTTTTTTAGTAGTATTATTAGTGGAATAATGAAAATGCTCTAAAAATGAAGTGATGAATGTACAACTATGTGATTATACTGGATACCAATGTTTGTACAATTCGGATGGATTTATGCTTTACCAATATGTATCAATAAAATTGATTTGTTTAAATAAATAGATAGATAGATAGATAGATAGATAGATAGATAGATAGATATTCAGATCTTCTGGTGCCCTTGCAAGCACCTCCACCATTCCTTTACCAGCTCATTGTGAAGCATGGGAGAAGGTTAAAACATTGGAAGCCATCAAGATGGAGAAGACATGAGAAATGTCAGACAAAGATTTGTAAAAAATGGTCCTAAATATGCTCAAAGAGATAAAGGAAAACATGGACAAAGAACTAAAGGAAATTGGGAATATAGTAGATGAACACAAAGAGAATATCAATAGAAATATAGAAATTATGAAAATAAACTAAATAGAGATGAAGACCGTCATAACAGAAATTAAAATCTCCTTAGAGGGGTTCAGTATTAGAGCTGGCAGAAGAATCTGTGACCTTGAAGATAAAATCATTAAAATCATATAATCTGAGAAGCAGAAAGAAAGAAAAAAAAAGAATAAAGAAAGGTGAGCAAAGACTGAGAAACTTGTAGGACACCATCAAGCATACCAATATATGCATTGTGGGAATTCCAAGAGGAGAAAAAAAGAGACAAAGCAACAGAGAGAATACTCAAAGAAACAGTGATTGAGCACTTCTTAAACTTAACAAAAGACATACATATACATGACCAAGATGCTCAATAAATGCCAAACAAGATAACCCCTAACAGATGGACACTATGACATATTATAGTAAAACTGATGAAGGCCAAATAAAAAGAATCTTGAAAGCCATAAGAGAGAAGTAATGTGTTACATGCAAGGGAACTGATTTTTTTACTAGAAACAATGAAGACTAGAAAGCAGTGGGATGGCATATTTAAAGTGCTGAAAGCAAAAAAAAAAAATTGTCTATCAAGAACTACATATCTGGCTAGATTGTCTTTCAGAAATGAGTGATATTAATATATTCCAAGATAAACAAAAACTCAGAGTTCATCTCTACCAGTCCAGCCCTACAAGAAGGTCTGAAAGGAATTCTACATGTGAAATGAAAAGACAATAGATAACTGATCAAAGCCATATGAAGCAATAGAGAGCTCCAAAGAAATGCTGACTTTGGTCAGCACACACCCACTGCCTCTATTGCTACTGCTGCTGCTGCTACTTCAGTTTTGAGAAATGGTTAATGTTTACAAGATTATATAAACTATAATTTTGAAGATTATTTGGAGGAAATTTGTAGTATAGGACTACCAGAGCACCTAGTAAAAGAAAATTCATAAAGCACCTTATTATTGTACCAGGGAGATCATTCTACCATGATGATGAAATCAAATATAAAAATGTTCATAGACATCACCACTGAATGAAAGAACACTACTTTCATGAAGTGCCATATGAGGAGATACAAAAAGTCAATAGCACAGTATTTGTAAAATATAAGAATGGAATAAAAAGATGGAACAAGAACAAGGAAGTATACTGTAACTTAACCGCCGGGATGTATGCCAGACTGTAAATACCAATCATTTTATAAGAGACAACATGCACTTTTCACTTGTCAGGGACAAAACAAAGCCCAATAACTTATTCCTAATACTGTAAAAGATTTTTGATTACCACATGGCTAGCAGAAAAGCTCTATCCACTAGGAACATGTCTTCCTCCCACTCTTCTAGCAGAATATTCACTACCAGGTTCAGGTGGGAGGATTTAACTCTCTCCACACTGATCTTTATCAATAAAAATGGAAAGTGGGCATTTTGATCTAATTCATTTTTAATGATCAACCTCTCGCCCTTTCACAAGCACCACCAATAGGCAACTTGTTCTATGTTCATAGTGCTCTGAGATGTGGTTTCACATAGGTCACTAGTTTTGCACATTTTGAATATGTTATGACTATGAATGCCTGCAATGGTATGATGACCAGCACAAAGGAAGGTGAAATGTCCACAAGTGTGTCCCAAACATGTGTTCTTATGATTCTGTAACTCAGCAAATAGACTAAAGTGTATCAACTTAGAGGGAAAAAAAGTATTTGGCTATTTAAGGGAAGAAGGGTAACAATGAGGTCCAGTCAACCAAGATGAGGGCATAAGACTCTAGAATGCCATGCCCCCACAAAATCTTTGAACAACTAGTAAAACTGGCAGAGCCATCTTCCTCAAAACTCAAGAAAACAGTTAAGGATTGCAGTAAATGGATGAGAACCAAGAAATGCAGCTTTAAAAATAGTAGGGGGGTGGATCAGACATAGCTCAGTGGTGAGTACCTGCTTCCCATGTACAAGATCCTGGGTTCAATTCCCAGTAGCTCCTAAAAAATATAGTAGGTAGTAGGAGAAGCTCATGGTGCCCTTGCTGTGCCAACATCCTCCCCTGTGCAGTGTGGAGCCAGCCTACACTCCCATTGTTAGTCCCTGGTCCTGTTCTGGAGGCAGAGTAACCCTTCTGTGCATACTGATGTGCCTGAATGTTGGTGCCATATATTGAGTGGCCACCAGAAAGACTGAACCAGGAAATTAATCTCAAGCTTGCCCTGCCAGAACTTACTGTGCAGGCAGAGGCAGTTTACAGACCACTAAAGAAGTATAAGACAAAATTAAACAAAGCAGCCTGGGGTAAAAGATTACCTGCTTTAAGTCATAAAGTAGAGTACGCAGGAAGGGAGAAAGTCTATTTCATAGAGTTTAGTGGGGCATTCAAATTCCTGTAAACAGGGATTTCTTAAGGCCAAGAGCAAGCACAAGCCCAGGACAAGGCTCAGGCTCAGATAAGACAGAAAGGACCCTGCACTTTACTTTCACTAAAGGCTGGTCTCCTTGACAGGAGGTCTAAACTCTGAAGGAGAGTACCATCCAATTCAGAGAAAAATTGCAAAATCCGTGGGAGGTGTGTTTTGCATTTGTTTGTTTTTCTTAGCTCCTGGCACTCAAGGAAATCTGCCATATCACTAGCTGGATATAAATGGAAGGAACATACAGTTCAGTTCAGGGACTAAATCCTTAGGTAACACTTTAAAATATTAAATTGTAATGTGTGGGAAAAAGTTACAAGACAAAGAAACAGGAAATTATGGACCATTCAGAGGAACAATATAAAAATCAAGAAATCATCAATGAATAAGATCAGACTTTGAATATGTAGGATGAACACTTAAAAATATGACCCTTGACATGCTCAAGGAGATAAAGGAAAACAGAAAAAGAATTAAAGGATATCAGGAAAACAATGAATGAAAAAAACTAGAGCCTAAGTAAAGAGAGAAATTTTTAAAAAGGAACCAAATAAAACACCTGAAGTTCAAGACCAAAATCACTGAAATGAAAATTCCCAGGAGAGTTTCAAGAGCAGATTGGAGCTGAAAGAAGAAAGAATCAGTGAACTTGAAGACAAGACACTTGAAGACAAGACGCTTGAAGTGAACAGAAAGCAAAAGAAATATTAAGAACAAAAATAGCCTAAGACAGCTTTGGGACAGAACCAAGCACACCAATATATTATGGGAGTACCAGAAGGAGAAGAAATACAGAAAGGGGTGGAAGAAATACTCAAAGAAATAATGACAGGGAACTACTCAAACTTAGCAAAAGATTTGAACATGCACATCCAAGAATCCCAGAGAACAGCAAACAGAATAAACATGCAGAAAAAATGCATGCCATCCTATGCTGATTACACTATCAATTACAAAGGACAAGGAGACAGTTCTGAAAGCTATAAGAAAAAAGCCATGTATTATATACAAGGGACTTCCAATTAAATTGTCAACTTCTCATCAAAACCAATGTAGCCAAGAAGGCAGTGGGTTGAAATACTTCAAGTGCTGAAGGAAAACAACTTCCATCCAAGAACCCTTATCCAGGGAAATACTCTTTCAAAAATGAAGAAATGATTATGACATTCTCATATAAACAAAAGCTGAGGGAGCTCATAACCACTACACCTGCCCTACAGCAATGCTAAAGGGAGTTCTCTACACTGAAAGGAAAGTACACTAAACAATGGTTCAAAGCAGCATAAAGAAATAAAGACCTGCAGTAAAGGTAACCACTGGATAATTATAAATGCCAGTATTATTATATTGTTATTTGGTATTTAACTCACTTCTTACTTCCTACAGGCGTTAAAATGCAAATGCAAAAAAATAATTATAAATCTAGGTTTTTGGACAAAAATATACAAAGATATAAGTGGTAACAAGTTAAAAAAATGGTGGGGGTATAGGTAAAGTGTTTGTACATGCTATTGAAATTAAATTGATATCAAACCAAATATGATTTTTATATATTTAGGATATTAATTTTTAACCCCATGGTAACCACAAGGAAAATAGATTTAAAATATACTCAGATAGAAATGAGAAGGCAGTCAATATGGTACAATAAAAAAGGCAAAAAAAAAAGTAGGCATTAGCAGAAGTGAGGGACAAATTCACGAATACATAGACATTTTTAAAAATACCCTTAAGCAACTAATGAATTAAAGAGGAAATGAGTGAAATTAGAAAATATTTTGAGGCAAATGAATATGAAAATACAATGTACCAAAATTTTTATGATGTAGTAAAGGCAGTGATGAGAGGGAAATTGATAGCTCTAAATGCTTACATTAAAAAAGAGAGAGAGACTTCAATTCAGAGACTGAACCTCAAAACTGGAAGAACTAGAAAAAGAAGAGCAAACTAAACCCAAAGTGAGGAGAAGGAAGGAAATAATAAAGATTAGTGTGGGGATAAATGAAATAGAAACTAAACACACACACACACACACACACACACACAATAGAATCAACAAAACCAAAAGTTGGTTCTTTGAAGAGATCAATAATATGGATAAACCTTTAGAGAGAGAATACAAATAACAAAAATCAAAAATGAAAAGAAGGACATTACTACTGACCCCCTGTAAGTGGATACTATGAAAAACTGTTTGCCAATAAAATTTATAACCTAGATGAAATGAACAAATTTTTAGAATCACATAAGCTGCCTACAATGAATGATGAAGAAAGAAAAGGTCTCAACAAATCAAAACTAATAAAAAGATTGAAGCAGTAATAAAAAACCTCCCAACAAAGAAAAGCAAAGGACCAGATGGAGTCACAGGAGATATATACAAAACATTCCTAGAAGATTTAACTCCAATTCTGCTCAAACTCTTTTTAAAAATTGTAGAGAATGGAACACTCCCTTACTCATTCTATGATGCCAACATCATCCTCATACCAAAGATGGATAAAGATACCACAACCAAAGAAAACTACAGATGAATATTTCTTGTAAATATAGATGCAAAAATTCTCAACAAAATATTAGCAAACTAAATCCAACAGCATATTAGAAGAATTATATAGCAGCATCAACTGGGATTTATCCATGATATGCAAGCTTGGTTCAACATAAGAAAATCAATTAATGTAATACTCTACATTAACAGAATGAAGGGGAAAAAAACACATGATCATCCCAATTGATTCAGAAAAGTCATTTGACATAATTCAGCATCCTTTCTTGATAAAAACACTTAGAACACTAGAAATAGAAGGAAATGACCTCAACATGATAAGGTGCATATATGAAAAGCCCACATGTACATCCTACTTAATGGTGAAAGACTGAAAGCTTCCCCTTTAAGGTCAGGAACAAGACAAGGATGTCTGCTGTCTAAACTGTTAGTCAACATTGTACTGGAAGTTCTTGCCAGAGCAATTAGGTAAGAAAAAGAAATAAAGGCATCCAATTGGAAAGGAAGAAGTAAAATTTCCCTATTTGTGGATAAGACCCTATATACAGAAAATCCTGAAAAATTCACAAGAAAACTCCTAGAGCTAAAAAATGAATTCAGCAAAGTGGTGGGGTACAAGGTCAACACCCCAAAATAAGTAGTGTTTCTATACACAAGCAATGAGCAATCAGAAGAAGAAATCAAGAAAAAATTCCATTCACAAGAACAACTAAAAGAATCAAATATCTAAGAATAATCTAACCATGGATGTAAAGGATGTGTACATAGAAACTTACAAAACTTGCTAAAATAAATTAAAGAAGACCTAATAAATGGAAGGATATCCCATGTTAATGGATCAGAAGACTAAATATCATTAAGATGTCAATACTACACAAAGCAATATATAGATTCAATGCAATCCCAATCAAAATTCCAACAGCCTTCTTTGCAAAAATGGAAAA
>PVKH010000853.1:0-33888 GCA_004027955.1 Chaetophractus vellerosus | reverse complement strand
GCCCGCCCACGGCGGCTTGCCATTCTCAAGGCGGTCTGCCCGCTAGGAGAGGTCCCCGGGAACCGAACCCGGGCCTCCCATGTGGTATGCCGACGCCCTATCCACTGGGCTATCCAGTCGGCCCCCCCAGTATTTTCTCAAATCTATTTAATACATGAAATCTCTAGTCCAGGGAGGCAGGATGGCTCATTATGTCTTGCCTTTTCACCTAAGTGCTTTTCTCATTACCTCATGCTGATTCTTATCAGCAGGTTTTGCTTGCTATTTGTACTTTCCCAGATCTTATCCTGTCCAAAGAGACTTCATGTACAATGCTAAATTCTCATCTCACATACTTTTTGAGCATACAACTGACTATCCTGACTTCCCTTCGCTGCCCCAGTCCCACTCTTCCACATAAACTCCATTTCTTTAAATTCCTGTGCATTTACGGTCAGTACAAATTCACCTTAGCAACTTAGATAATGCCATTATCTTCATGGCTTTTTATAATTGCCTGAGCTTGTTTTCACAGCAAGCCTGCTAAATTCACAAGGAGAGGTCCTTCCACATGAGAAGTATGAGGGCCTGCATGATACCTGCATGAATTCCAAGCAGGTGTTCCCTGGTTGTTTGATACAGACAAAGCTGTGACGTCATATTCACCGTTTCAAGATCCCAGAGCAATGATGAGTTCTTCTATTTTCTCTTGGCAAAAAGGATCCCGTCTGCATATTTGTACATTGGTGAATGACAACTGATAGTATGCATTATTTGGAACATTTACCATTAAAGGATCTTAATAATTATCATCACATGAAAATTACTATGCAATAGTAAAACAATGCTGTGCTCCTCCCACCTCTTTGGTGTTCAGTTGTGCAATATGTTAGGTTTGTTGGGCTCTCCTATGGTTCTAAGGACTAGATCTCCCTAAGTTTTTGTGACAATGATGTTTGAAAGGGGCAAATGTAAAATAGTTTCAGTGATGTTACAATAAGCAACTACAGCAGATTTTAACTGCAGATATTAAATTTCTTGCATAAATGCCAGCACAGACATGATCACTGGTCCTTTACATACTATTCTTGTTTTATCTTCTAGAAGTGTGCTGTCCTATATAGTAGCCACTAGACATTTGAGGTTATTGAGTACTTGAAACGTGGCTAGTTTGAATTAAATTGGGTCATAAACATAAACTACATGATGAATTTTAAAGATTTAGCACAGGGGTCGGCTCGATAGCCCAGTGGATAGGGCACCGGCATACCACATGGGAGGCCCTGGGTTCGATTCCCGGGGACCTCTCCTAGCGGGCAGACCGCCTAGAGAATGGCAAGCCGCCATGGGCGGACCGGAGCCGCCGTGGGCAGGGCAAGAAGCTGCCACGGACAGGGCAAGAGCCGCCACGGGCAGGGCAGGTCGCCCGCGGATGGAGCGCGGCCAGCCACCTGCGAACTGAAGCAAGCGCCAGCCGTGAACAGACGCAGAGACCGCCCACAAGCGGGGAAAGCCGCGCCTGTGCAGTGACCACTCTCGGGGCGTCGCCGCAGCGGGGGGGAAGGGGAGATATGTAATAAAATAAATAAATCTTTAAAAAAAAAAAAAAGATTTAGCACACAAAAAAGTAAATATATTATTAATAATTATATTATATATCAATTACATGTAAAATGTTAATATTTTGGATATATTGAGTTAAATAAAATATTATTAAAATTAACTTAATCTGTTTATATTCACTCTAACATGGCTACTAAAATTTAAAGTTACCTATGTGTCTCAAAAGCTATTTCTTTTGGATAAAGCTGTTCTAAAAATCCTAATGTAGAGTATAATGGAAACAATATAAAATGAGGAAGCTTAAAATAAGGATTCTAGTCTCGGGCAAATCACTATGACGTGTGACTTTCAGGAAAGATGCTAAGATAGGATAAGAGTGTCTAAGTGTGACCATTAAAACATGCTTTTCTATTTATCTGCCCTAAGAGAGAGTGTCTTGACCTACTTCCTCAAATCAGGGCAAGGTTTTTATTATGAAATATGTATTCTATTCCTTTATTTTGAACCTCAGGTTAGCAGGCTCTGGTACTGGAAGACAATGACTGATCTGCTGCCAGTGGATGAGACATAAGTGAGAGGTACTTCACTGAGGGAAAGAGTACATTGAAAAGGTAAAGCTTGGAGGAACTGAGAACTGCAAGCAGTTGTAGACCAGAGACTTCTCAAGTTTGAGAACAAGGTAACAGTATCTAAAAAAAAAAAAAAAAGGCACTTCAAGGTGTCTTCTGATTGTGCTGTCAGTTACCTTACATTGACTATTATTTAACTCTAACAAAATCCGTAAAACTATAAAAATAGGTATATACTCTTATGCTTAAAGTTAGTAAAAAACAAATCTAGAAAGCAAATGCAATTAAAATTATCAATATTAATGCAAAGTGACAATGATATCATTGTATATTCAGCAAATATCTTCTTCTAGAGTGACCATAAGTCCCAGAAGCTATAGTCTTTGGGGTTGGCAGTTCTCCACCACTCTGTCTGTGCTCTGTGAAGATTTAATTTTCTCATCACTTTTATCTGTTTGAACCAAAGCAAAATCTTCCTTCATACAGCCTGCTCTGACCTCATTTTGGCCCTTACTTGGCAGTAATACATCATTTGCATATTGAGTCTGCCTTTGTTTCTATCTCATTAGCCCAAGAAAATTAAAGGAGACTTCTTGACATTCAAATGATCATAAATCTAAAACAAATGAGGGCACTAAAACCCCAAGATTTTAAATGATTGTGAGTGATCATCCACATGATTCAAAATGTACTTACACTACTTTTTCAGATTGTCAAAATGACCATTTTTTTTAAATTTTTGAGAGATAACTTACTGATGCCAATTTGAGACAGTGCAAGAGGAGTCATATATATTCTGATTTGTAGAAATTCAGTCTAATTTTACTGGAGTTTCAAAGACATCAAACCTAGTACCTGCCTCACCAACATATAGAAGCTGTGTTTCTACCATATTAATGTTTGGTTCCAGAAGGAAGTAATTTAGTCAAGGAGACAATTAAAAGAGAGCATGGAAGAATGAGAGTTGAGGAGCAGAGCATGATAAAAGAAGAGGCTGAAAGTGAAGATGGAAAGAGACCAAACAGGTGACAAAGCAGTGGAATTCCATGCTACTCTTTGTGTTTCTTGTAAAATATAATATTGATATTAAATAAAAGTTTCTATGGGTATAAATTTCTTAAAATAGCTTATGTGTTGTAGTTACAGGGTGTACAATAACCAACAAAATACTGAATTCTCTTCCTGGGGTGTCCTGCTACATTCTCTAATAGAGTGTCAAGAATCTCTGGAGTACATAGGCAGTGCCTAGTGAAAGAGGACAGACCAATACACCAGGCCCTTGATATTAATACTTATACTTATGAACCTTATTCTTGAAAAACTGAAACTCAGCCTAGTAACATATATTACTAAGATTACCTCCTGAAAACCTCCTTGTTACTCAAATGAGACTTCTCTCTAAGCAAACTCATCATATAAGCTCACTGACACCCCCACCCCCCACCCCAGTGTAGGACATGACTCCTGGGGATAGGCCTCCCTGGCCCCGAGGGATTATTACCAAATACCAACTAGAAATGCATTTGAAAAAAGACCTTGACCAAAAGGAGGAACTATTAAATAAAAATAAGTTTTTATGGCTAAGAGATTTCAAAATGAGTTGGAAGCTCATTCCAGAGGTTACGCTTATGTATGTCTCAGGAGGATATCACTGACTGCCACAGTAAGCAGTGCCTCAAGCAGGGGTACTCCTGAGGGCTCTAGAGACATTTGGATATTATAGGCAGGGCAGACAACCCCAGGAAATTGGCACCCTATCAGTGGGCCTTATCTTGAAATATATGATAACCAATTTCCCCAATGTATCAGAGTTAGACTCATTTATAATTTTCCTACACATGGTTCTTCTGCTCCTTTTATTTGAACCTAAAATTAGCACTATACCCATTAAATGTATGTCCCAGAGACTTAAATTTTGATATGTTCATATGACAGTTGAGCCCTGAATCTCAGCAGAGTTACAGCCAATACCTAATCTCCAGTTCATCAGACTCACCTAGGACAACTAACAAAAGGATGATGATGGACAACGTCCATCCCCAAAAACAGGGAGTGTCTACACCCGCAAGCAAGACACTTCCATCCATCTGTCCCATGGGCTCTAAGCCCTCTCTCAATCAGAAGCCGAACGGGCATCACCATACCAGAATGAAATACCATAAGGAGGGAATGCAAGAATGGATCAAAGTAGACATCATTATTCTAGTAATGGAAGAACTTATAACATTGATATAAAGACAATGGTCACCAGAGGTTCTGAGGGGAGGGAGAGGGAATGCATAATATGGGGCATTTTTGGGACACTGGAATTGTTATTTATGATATCGCAATGACAGATACAGGCCATTATACATTTTGTCAAAACCAAAAAATTGGGTGGTGCAAAGTGTAAATTATAATATAAAGTATAGACCAAGGTTAGTAAGCAATGATTCAATATGTGTTCATCAATTGTAACAGATGTAACACACTAATGAAAGATGTTGTTAATAGGGGAAAGTGTTAGAGGGGGAGGGGCTGGGGTATAAGGGAATCCCCTATATTTTTTATGTAACTTTTATGTAATAAAACTTTCTCTAAAAGAAAAAAATAGCTTTTGTAGGGAATGAGAGCAGAGAAACCATCAAAGAAGGCAAAACTAGGAGAAAGGGTAATTTGGGGGTTATACAACTCTAGTGGCTAGGTAGCTAGCACAGTGAATATAAGATCTTTGAATCAAAGTAGCTATTGGGAATTCATAAGAGATAGAAAAACATAGTATCATTGATCTGTAGAGAATGAAAATGCCTTTCAGAAATTGAAAACTATACATAATGTCTTTTAATAGTCTTACTGATAAATGAGTTTAGAATTTTAATAGTTTATGGGAATATACACTGATGAGCTGTTAGAGGTCACTCAGAATTTATGATCTGTGAAGTTCTGCTTCAAATACAAACAGAGCATTTTTCTATTTATTTTGGAATATAAATTGTGGAATTGTTTATTATGCATAGTAACTTGTAAGGGTCCACTTCCCAATATGATGCAAGTATTGAAAGATTAGGAAAGAAAAATCTAGAAACCATTATAGATTTTCTGATCATATTTGGCTCAAACTGGAAGAGCAAATGAGGAAGGCACTGCCTCTGGTGTAGTTAATGAGTACCTGGGAAGAAATTGCCAAGGAATCCTGATGTTTCCCATGTAAGTTGGTCTACTACAAAGTACAAATAGACTCAAATGTAGGATCTAAGAAAAATGGAAAGCTGCCACCTATCCAAAAGTACTCCCTCATTATTTTATCAAGATATATGAATTTCTCAGCTTTAGCATTCCTTCTTATAAATAAACTTGTGTTCCATTTGTCTACATAGCATGATAAATTAAGAGAGAAATCAATTAGCATGTCTTACATTAGATGTATAAATTAGTCAGCATAGCATTAGCTACCATTTAGCATTTTGGCCTTGAGAAGTAAAAACATTTGATTCAAACTTTTCCATAACAGCAAACTCCTATTCTTTGTGGAAGGGAAGATTGACAAAACATCTTTCATTTTACATATAGCTATATTGGTTATCATTGTAGAAATGACTTTAGAGATAGCTGTCAAGCTTCATTGCATTTCTTAATGTTTGGTTCTATCATAAATTGAGATCATAACATTACGAGAGTATTTATAGAGTTAAGACTTTTTTCCTTTCATCTGGGTTCATCTTTCTTCAGATTTCCTGCTCAATACCTAGAAATGGTCTGCATTTGGAATTTGAGAAAACATCCAGAGACTTCTTTGAAAAATTTTTCTCCTTTTTTTATTAACAGACGTAAATTTGGAGGGATATATATACTATAAGCCACCTGGGAATATTCAGCTTCTTAAGGATGGTTTATACTTGCCATTTGAATGACAGTGATGGTGAGAGCTTAAATTCAAAACTCATCTGTATTGTGCACTGAATCATTTCTTCCATGAACTTTGCATGCATTTTATGATAAACATATGCGTGTGTATGGAGTATGTGACCTCCTTGGCAGTTATCTTCAGTGTCAAGTGCTATTGGCAGATACCCAAGAATTGATTGACACACATCTTACCTAACTGGAGTTAATCCACATATCTACCAATTCCCAAGCCTCCCATAGGAAACAGAAAATCTATTTAAAACAGCAATCAATGACATACTGTGTGTGGTCAGAAGGTAGACACTATAAAGCAAGAGTAGATTTTGGAATACAGTATTCAAGAGTGTAAATACTGCTGTTGAAATGCTTTGAGGGTAAAATGAGGTCGATGTTACTAATTAGAAAACTAGACTGGGAGGGGGGTTTGGTTGCTTTTCACCTGTTGTATCATTAATTAAAAGGAATTGTTTCTTTCCTCCTGTAAGATCTGCAGCTATTCTTTAGTGATGAAGGGAGTCCATATTCCCCTCAAAAGTGATGTCTCTACTTTCGTGGCTTTATGCCATCTGGAATGGTAAGTCCATAATATCATTTTCTAATAATGGAATTTCAATAGTCTTGGGAACTCAAGTAAAAATACTGCAAAGAAAACCATAATAAGAGCAAAAGCTAAAAAGCCTTTTTCTATGATAAAATTATTTGTAATATGTAAAGACTAGTCAAAACTTTTTAAAGGAAACAGCTTTTCTTATTTTCTATATTGTGAGGCAGGTAACAGCTAAGTATACATGCTACTTCTAAACTAGAATCCAGGAGAAAGATGTGTTCTTGTTGTATCGAAAAGACACCCCAATAAATAGAAGGTGATGAATTCCAACTTCATGAGAGATTATGAACTCTAATCAAACAATCTTGGCCTCAGTCCTGATTGCTATTTTATTTCTTTCTCATCCAATCCCTCCATTATTGTCATTCTTTTCCTAATGCATGAAGCATGGCTTGTCTCTTTATGTCAGCTTCAAAAAAAGCATAGCCTTAAATCCAAAGGTAGCGTTTTAAGTTCCAGTATGGATCAATTTAAAGCAGATTCTCTCATAAAGGAGCTTAAGCATTGAAAATTAAATTCGATGCAGTCTAGACAACGTATCTTGATAATATCTTTTCCAGAATTTCCTAGATTGACTGTCTAGACTGCTCCAAATTCCCTCAAGTAATTACATAATCATCTTTCCTTTGACCTCCTAAACAGTCCAGAACAGTATTTCACAATCTATAGTTGCCAAATCAAGATCACTGAGCTTCTGAAGGAGGGTCTTTCTCAAAGACTGGTAGTCTCAGGAAAATACTTCCTTCTTAATCACTCTCCTCAAACTAGCTCCCATGAGAAACATTATTTAGTTATGATTATTGGGTAAATGGCTTGGCTCCAGAACCCATACCACCCCACCCCCTACTCACTCAACCCTATGTCAGCAACAAATTGTTGATAAGGTGATAGGGAAATGTGCTGTTAACCCCATTAAAAAGCAATTCTTAAAAGGAAAAACATTCAACATTTGGGGAAAATTGATTACAATGTGGAACATATGGCATTTTAATTTAAATGTTCATTGTGATCATCTAAGCTTCAAATTTAAAAATGGGGGAAATTAAGATAAGTGCAGCATCACCCAGCAACAAGAACCCAGGGTCTATAATTTGACCCCTGAGAAAGTGAAGCCCATTAAAGAGGCAAGGTGAGACTTAATTCCTAGCAATACAGACAGTGATGGCTTTCAGTGTGAGATGCAGATATACATTTCAGAAACAATAATTGGCATTTTTTCAGGACCTACGACCTATTAGGCTATGTTTAACTCTCACAGCAACAATATGAGGTAGAGATTTTCAGGACCACTTCTATACTAGAAACTGAGATATAGAGAAATTAAATAGCTTGTTCCAGTCCTACTATGGGAGGTCAGAGGACATGCTTTTAACAATCATGGGATTAGAACTCCTTGAGTTTCTACAGCAATGTCAGTGAGTCATGTCTTACTATGAAGATTCGAAAGCAGCTGGAGGTAATAAGTCAACCTCCTGTTTAAAATGTATGGACAATGAAGATCAAAGAGATTTGGTTTAGTCTTGTCTTAGGGAGGTTAACTAATTTTTCCAGTGCTCTACAGCTATTAGTTGTAGAGCGAGATCAGAAGCCAGATGTGACACTAAGGTCCAAGTCTTTTCCACTAATCTTTGCTCCATTTCGTTTTAAAGCACAGCATGACACCTGAAAGTTATAAAAAGTACAATACTATGTGAAGGGAGTTCCCTAGAATTATCTCCAGAATACAGAAAAGTGGGACAATTACCTTTTGCCTAGATTTTAGGAGACCTGCTCTGTTACTCTAGGAAATAGCAAGAAGGAAGCAAAGAGGAAGAGATTATCCAGAAAGTACTAAAAAAAAAAAAAAATTCAGTGTACAACATGTCTGGGACCATGTGTATGCAATTCATTTGTCATTGCATCAACACCACCCAAGCAACTTATCTAGAACTGCTTTTTCTTAAAGTTGCTTTTGAAACATTTGGGAAAGTCAGTAAGATCAGTAGGTGTGTTTGCATGAGAGAAGGAGGGACAAGGGAGGGCAGAGACGACTGAGGAGGGATAATGACCTCATTTGGTGAGACCTTGAGAACATGTCTTAAGCTCCCCAGGTTTTATCAGGAAAAGAAAAAAAATTTTTTTTTTGTTTAGTCTACAAACTATATAATCTCTAAAGGTAACTACAACACATAATATTTTGGGTTAAAAGGACATCTTAAAATTTTTCAGTGAAAGTCTAGAATTCACTTATAAAGTAGCTAATATGTCAATTATATTTTATCATTAGGATTTTGGAAATCTTCCAGGAACAAATCTTTTATTTGTCAAGTATTTCTGGGTTCCAATTTGGAAGAAAATTCGATCACAAATGATTTCTCAACACATGAAAGCTTTTATTCTTCTTAGTATTTTGTGCCAAAAAATTATAAAAGGGTTTATAATTGAAGGGTATTGATAAGCCCAATTTACTAACCATTTTTCAATATTAGTAATTTTTGCTTTAATTATTTTCCTTTTATTGTGACTTAAATTTACTTCATTTTTCTCACTAAAACATATTTAGGGGTAGTAGAAGAATTATGATTTTTTTCCCTTCCATACCACCCAGATACTAACCAATAATATAAAAACAAAGACTAGCTGAGGAAGAACACAAATGTGAATATTCTGGGTCAAATGTGAAATCAGTTCATTGTGCACATGTATGGCATCTTTTCTCGATCCCCAGGCAGAAGAAAACAACTGGGGTGGCAGACACTTCTGGCTAAGGATGGATATGGAGAAGAAAGCTGGCAGTATACAAATGAAGGAGAAAACAGTACACATTCAGCCCGCTGACATCTGCTGCACATGCAAAATGGATTGGACTGTAATCCAGGGTGAAAACAAATGCTTTCTTCCTTCCTTCCTCCTGTTCCATGGTTATTATTGAGAGATGGTCTCATTCATTTTGCATTCACAGATTAAAATTAATAACAGCATCTGAATTTGAAGTAGGTTCCACTGAATAGTGAACCAGGAGCTAAATGAGGAAATTAGTAACGAAGCATTTGAATAAGAAGGGGTCACGCACAAACACAGATTTACCTCAGGATGATGTCCAATTTCAATATAGGTGCAAATTGGATGGAAAGCCCCAGTTCCACAGGCATACAAGTGAGTTTGATTATAAGCCTTGAGCACCTTGATGAAATTAGCACATTCTTTCTGTAAGAAAAAAAGAAAAGCCAGTGAGTTCTAGTGGTCGACATGACTGAGGTATCCCCTTGGATGCTAGGCATGCTTGAACAAATTTCCTTTGTGTTCCTTTCACAACATTTTTAGGACCTGTTTATTATTCTATAGTTTTTCTCATATTACATGAATTAAAACTATAAAGTTCTTACATTTTTGAGTGCCAAATGTTCGTCCATAACTCTAATTGAAACTATTTCCAATTTATTTACAGAAGAGTAGAAGATAACTAAAAATCACAGGTTACTTTTTAAGAAATGAGGGGAGACCTGAGTTATTTGTTTAATAAATATCTAAAGAAGACAATGGTGAGGGGAGTGGGTATAGCTCAGTGGCTGAGTGCCTGCTTCCCATGTTCAAGGCCCCAAGTTCATCCCTGGGACCTGCTAAATTAAAAAAGACAATGGGAAAGTTTCCTTGCAAAATTCAGCTTTGAATTTAATTTTAGAAACAGAAAACTAAGAAAAGAAAATAGAATATGACCTTCTACTCAACGTGGAGTTTAAACATCATTAGTAATCCATAATGATAAGCAATTGACTTTGAACTTCAGTAGCACTGCTTTGCTACAGACCCCAAGAAGGTAGAGCCACTTCCCCCTAAAAATGTGCCTTCAGTATCAAAGACAAGCTGGGTATGTTTAAAATGGGAGAGAGAAAACATTAAAGTTGGGAATATCTGTAGTCTGACAGACATTTATGTAGAGTGTTATAATCAGTCATATTTTCAGGAGGTTGATCCAGAACCCAAACATGGACCTCTCCCCAATTGAACCCAGATAAAGATCAATTATTGTAGGAAGAAGATTCTAGTCATATTTTTGTCATCCTTTTCTTTAATCCATCTGCATATCATGTTTACTATTATCAGAAGTTTATTACTAATGGAAGTTTAGAGACTCCTATTCATTTTATTTTCTGAATAAAATAACAGTGAAGAAATAAACTGGACATGGCTGTTTATATTATTTCTATACGTTCTATTATATCCATGGATTCTGTAAAATAAACTTTTTCTATAAAAAAACAGAAATTGTATTCTTTTGCCCCCCTGTTGAAAATCTAATACTCTGAATATAAACTAGATTATTTTATTTCTAAAAAAAATCCAGAGCAGGGAAGAGACACTTCTTTCAAAAAAAACTGTTTTTAAATAGGTGACACTATACCAATCTTATAAAAAGAAGAACTTTGAAAACTTCATGTTGAGTGAAATAAGCCAGAAACAAAAGGACAGATACTGTACAATCTCATTGATTTGAAATAGTTAGAATAAGGATGTCATAGAGTCAGTGTCTAGAATACAGGCTACCAGGGGATGGAGTGGGGAATAGAGAATGGGAAGACAAGGCTTAAAATGTACAGGCTTACTATTTGGAATGATGGACATGTTTTTTGGCAAAGATGGTTGTGATGGTAGCACAACATTGTGAATGCAATTAACAGCACTGAAATATATATCTGAATATGATTCAAAGGGGAAATATTAGATTGTATATATGGTAACAGAATACATTTTTTAAAAATCCATGGAACTACACTACATAAACAGTGAACCCTAAGTTAAACCATGGACTATAGTTAATAGTACAATTATAAAAAATGTGCTGGCATCAATTGTAGCAAATGTTCCACACCAATACAAGATTTTAGTAATAGGGTGGTTTTGGGAATCTGTATTTTATGCATACTTGTTCTTAAACCCACAGCTTCTCTAATAAAGAAAAAAAATTCTTTAAAAAAAGAGTAGATAGAGGTGATAACATAATAGTTAAAAATATGAAAAAACTCAAGATAGCTTCAAAGAAAATATTATGGTCTATCAACCACATAGCATGCCTTGAAATTGAATATAGTATAAAATATGAGTTTATCAGGGAATACATAAAATCCATTTTGAAAATGCAAATGAGCATTCATTAGCTAAATAATAAAAGTGCATTGAAAATCACTATTATTAATCATAGACTTTCCCAACTAGTTTAGTTTGTCTATAGACATTTGGAGTTAAGAAACAAATATGCAACTATAAACAGTTACAGATCAAAAGCAGAATATATTGCAAGCAAGACTGGCAAACACACCTAGAAGACTAGGTTGGTCCTGTCACCTCTATGTTATGCTCCCAATGTCTGCAGCCTCAGTAATATGTGACTTTTGAAGTGAAAGCTCCGAGCACATTTGGGTCCATCGGGTCAGTAGGAATTTATAACTGAGGTGTAAATTAGACATATTTTTTTCACTAGTTTGCTACTTAGACCCTGATTATTTTGTCTCATAAAGCATTTTAACATGTAAAATTAAGCTCTAAAATCAACTGATTATGATGTTTCTAGAAGAAAAATTTCTTAACATGAAGGGTATATGGACTCTCATCCATGTTTCACTTCGAACAGGGAAGAAACCCTAGATAAAACTGTGAGACAGAAAACTTAACGTCCACAACTCTTAGCAACAAACTCCACATTCTCTAACAATTTCTCCTCCTTCCCCAAGGGGACAGAGGGGGAAACACCTGATAAATTCATTTAAAAATGAAGCATTCGTGAGTATTACTCAAAAGATTTATGCGTACTCTTAAAAAGAAATTCAGTCTTTAGCAAAAAAAGGTTTTCAGGAAAATGTTCTATGGCATCCCTTCCTTTGAAACATGTAGGTGGGCACATGCTCTGCTTTTACATAAAGGCAGCTATCTCTGATTGTGGGCTCAATATTACAACATTCAGATTATAAATACCCAGTTTCAACACCATATGTTGAGACCAAGAAATTGGCTGTGTATTTATTGGTAAGCAAATGCATGTTCTAATAAATAATAGTAGCAGACCCAGATGGATGCCTTGTTCATTGTGGAAAAGAACAGGGCTTGAACTTGCATGTCCTGCCCTTAGAGCTATGCATGTGATTTAGTATACAAACCCAAATTCTCTCGTCCCATCAATACCCCTAAGTGCATTCTAGAAACCAGATATTTGGCCTTAGTTCTCCACAATAGAAAAGGAAGGAAATATTTTATGAATACAAATATTGAGAACACAAGTGAAGGCTCACGTCACCTCTGCAACAGTTCCAAATCCTCATATCAGAATTTGTTGGCTTCTTATCTCTTATAGACTGGATAACGGATTCTCAATTTTTCAGTGACTAAGTTGGTCCTTTCAAGGAAACTAGCAGATTTTAATAGATGATAGAAAAACTCTGGGTTCCTGAAAACTATGGAATCAGACCACATTAAATATCACAATTTTAATTTGTTCCCTAATAACTGTTAAAGAAGAACCACTATAATATGACAACTATGCCTCTGCAGAGTTGCTGGAAATATATCAATCACAGGACTCTAGCTGTGAAACCTGGCAAACAGCTCTATTGAGAATACTGATAACAGAGTCTATCTGTGCTACAAAGCAACTAGACCCACCCTATTGGCTTGAGGCCTGGAATGAGCCTGTTCATTTCCACACTGAACTCTCCCAGTTGGCAGCAGGTTGTATTGTTGACATGCCAGGGGGCGAGCTCAATATTATTTTGAAAGTGAAGGTAGATGCAAATAGAATGGAGAGAAATTACTCGGGCTTGCTTGCTGTGTGTGTAGACACTTGAAGTGAAACAAAAGAATCGAAGGAAATACTTTTGAAATTGGTTAAAAATAGCTGAGAGGAGAATCATCAGCAACAATGGAAGAGGAAAGTGAATGGAAAGAACTGGACAAAGGAGAACTAAAAATTTGAAAGAAATATTGTCAGTCAGGATGTGGTCTTTAAATGCTAAACTTACATAAAAGAATATCAATTCTGTCATTCATTTGCCTTCATTCTCTAGCTTGCTGCTGCCAAGGTTTTCAGTGTTCCAAAACAGGATATTCACTTTATTTGGAAGCAGTTTGGACATTCCTCTAAAAATGAAGGAAGCGTGGCAGAAAAAGGAAACACACTTCACACATTTCTGCTCCAGGGAGACAGAAGAAGAGTGTTTCTGACCTTTTCTTGAACCATGACGAGTCTTAAAACTCAGAATGTAATGTACTTTTTGGCATTCTACTACTGCACTACTTTGCTTGGCACTGGCAGATTTAACACGTATTAAAGAGAGTGTAATCGATTCAAAATGAATTCAGTTTTCAAACCTTGGTCCTTTCTGGAATTTAAGTTGATATACATGGACAAGTTTAGCAATAAGTTGGCATCCTGAAAGACAGGGAACCATACTGACCTCTTATTTTACTGAACTATACTCCAAGTCTACAGCATTACAAATTGTTAACATAGCTTGGAAGTAAAAGAGAAGCACTTATAAACCAGCAAAAGTCAAGGCCACACCTGAGGACCAATAATTCATCTTCCTTAGAGACCAACCATTTACTTTTATAGTTTAGATGATTTTTAGTGTTTTCACATCAAATGGATAGAGGAGTTATACATGGAGAGATTAATCTGGAAAAATAAATTAGAAAGAAAATGTCTACCCCCAGAAAAAGGTATAGGAGCCAAATGCACCATGATTCAAAAACAAACATTACAGATATGTAGCACTGATTAGACTGTGTTATGCAGACTTTTCCCGGATGGTTACAAAAATAAAGTCCATCCATCTGTCAAAACAAATGCTCCATGCATGAAAATTAAAACAGAATTGAGGTGTTTTTAACTAACTTCTGATAGCTATACTTTCTACAAAAGAATATAATTTACTTACAATTCCAATTACCTAATTGAATATTCTTAAATTATGGATAGCACAGTGAAATGCTACCTTATGAGAAGAAATTTTAAAAAGGAGAGAAAATGGTGAATATGAACAATCTCTATTCAAATATATTCAATTCACCATTAAATTAGAAAAAAAAAACACTTGCTCTGGTTCAAAAAAATATAAAGCAGCCCCAAACAAATGGATATAGTACAGCATTGCCTCGGGACAGAGAACATTCATTTAGACAGGAAAAAAAATTATCTCATCAGTGGTTGATGTAGAAATATTTTAAAGTATGATGTAGCAGCTGGAAAAGCAAAGGGAGCATTTTCCCTCCTATCTTGATGGGTGGATACATTTCTGCATGAAAATCCACTAATAAGCTTAATTCCTGAAGTTAATCTGTTGACTTGCTTTTTCTCTGGTCAATTTATTTGTCAAGGTAGCTGAATACTTGAATCTTCGTGCCAAAGCAGTAATCCATGAGATTGTTCCTGTCACTCACTTTATCCCTCTCTCTATTTAAGCTCTTCCATACCTACCTGGCAATAATGTTTTCTCTTTTTTCCATTTAACATTTTGCTGTTACAGCTGTGATTGGATCATCCATAATCATGTCTTCCTAATATTCAGCATGTACTTAAGGTTGTTAGAAATCTCATCTTCAAAGGAGCATTTCTGTTAAAACTAAGATTTAACCATGTTCTAATTACTGTATTTTACCATTTAACGTTGAATATGTGATTGGAATTTTGTAACATCAATCTTTGAATAAGGTCAGTAGACTGTTCTGTCCTTTGGGGGAGACATCTTTACCTTCACTATTTAGGACAATAATGACATCAGAAAACCAGCTGACCTTTCCACCTTAATGCTTTCTTTTTTTTTTTTAATTTCGAAGAAATTTTAAAAAATACTGATTCAACTAAGAAAACAAAGTAGACATTTTTTCATGGCTAGTTATTTAAGTATGTAAGCACATTGATATTAATTGAACTATATTACCTTTAATCCTATGGCAGTTAAAAAAATAAATTTCCAAATGGTTTAAATGATGTGGTAAACTTAAAGAAGACTGCCCACACAAGCCTACCAGATCATTTTATTGAAATGCTCATTTCATTTCAAAAACCAGATTTGTCTGGTTTTTGCCCTCTGGATTGACTATTTGTTTTGAAGTTCTATAAATATTTAAGATTCTGTAAATACTTTTCTTTCAAATTACATGAAACCTTCAAACTTGGTCAAAAATGATTATACTCCTAGGTACTATAGACTATGATATTAGTACAAGCTGCCCACTGAAATTCTCTTCTGTGATTTAAAGGATCTGTGAGCACTTTCAAGTTGAAGTTCCATATGGACTAAAGAAACTGACAGCATCAATTATAGGTTTATGTTTTATTTTATATTGTACTATTACTCTAATTAATTATTTGTCACATTTGTACCATTCACTGGCATTATTTGATTGTGGTCCATAAATATTTACCTAGCATAACTTTTCTTTATCTCACATTCAAGTGAAGGCAATTAGAAAATATTGTGTGGAATCAACCTAAATATGTTTCCTGCCAAGCCAAGAAAAATATTAAGTAGTTGAAATCCTTACTTTGATTTCAATTGTGATATCTTGTGGTTTCCAATATTTTGCAAAGTGCTGCTAACATAGTGCTAATTTCTTAAAGGAACTAAGTCAGTGATTTACACCAAGGAGAAAAAGTTGCCATCTGAAGAGATTTAACTGAACAGGATTACTTGGCATATTTAAATTCCATCACATATGCATATATGCAATTCAAAGAAACCAATACTCAATTAGAGGAGATGAACTGCATTTTAATGGTATCAGATGTAGCCTCAAGGAAGGAGAAAGAAAAGGAAACTCAGATTTTAGAGGAATGTTTCATTTCTAACCTTCTGTCTTGTCTATCATTGAAAATGATTTTTGTTTGTTTGGCATTGTCTTAATTTTCCATGCTGCTATGAAAAATACCATGCAATAGGTTGGCTTAAATTATGGGAATTTATTGGCTTACAGTTTTGAGGCTAGGAGAAGTCCAAAATCCAGGGAGGGGTTAGTAAGGTGATACTTCTCCTCTAAGACTGTCGTGTTCTGGTGCTGGCTGCCAGCTTTCCTTGTGATTCCTTGGCTTTTTTACATGGTGATGCACATGGCAATGTCCTCTCCTCTCTGTTCTGATTCGTGATGACTTCCAGCTTCTGGCTCCTGCTCCTCCCCATGGTTTTCTTGTACTATGTCTGAATTTCAACTACTTTTAAAGGGCTCAAGTAATCCGAATGAAGACCCAACTTCTTTCAGTTGGACCACACCTTAACTAAAAATGATATCTTCAATTTTCTTTGATATTGACAATGAGCCTATACCCACAGGAATATGGATTAAGATTAAGAAAATGTCTAAATTGGGGTTCATAATTCAACATACCACTGGCATCCTTAATGTCCAAAATATGGAATGTTGCTATATAATTAAGAGTCTAAAATATTCTCTTAAATAGAGTCTACTAAATTTAGAAGACTCCTTAACCAGGGTTAGTATTTGTGCCATGGATAAGTATATCAGACTTATTCTAATGAAATTAAATGCCCAAAAGTATTCAACCTCTTTACTTCATTTTTTTCTTTGTTTTTTTTTTTTTTTGGTAAAAAATTCAGCTGCTTTATAAAGAGTTTTAAAAACATAGAACTTTTAAAATGTAAAAAATGTTCCCAAAATTTTGAGTGTCTATAGGAATAATAAATTATTAAAGCCTGGGTAAAGAACACTAAAAAGAGGGTAGGTATGTGGCCACATATGCTGCCTAGTTGAAAGATCTTCAAATTTATTATGGTTTGACACATTATTTTTGCTAAACAGAACATATCTAGTGGCATAAATATATCCCCTCTCAGCCATGTCATGGGCTCCTGCTTGGTATGGATTTAAAGTTATAAAAAAGAAAATTTCACAAATCTCATTCCTTTCTGGTACATTTTTTACTATATATGTCTTTAAATAACCTCCATATATAACTACCCCCAAATATATGTGTGTGTACATGTGTGTGCACTATATGTAAATACATGTATATATGCACACACAAATACACACATAAACATTAACTTTTAGAAATTATTTTTTAATAAAATTGAATTTGGAGCTTTAGGAATTTGTAAATTTTAGTTTATTTTTATTAATACTTAGTGACGACGTTATTTTGCCCATATCTGTTACAAAGGGTAATTTCGTTTTGCTTGTTAGAATTGTCATGAAATTCTAGTCTTTGACAGTGGAGTTTCCTATGATAAATTATAATCAGTCTTGTTATGAAAGTGATAGATCCCATGAATAAATGTTTCAGTCAAACAATGGAATACAGACAATTGTTTCTCAATAGTTGTGGAATTATGCTGCTTTGACTCAGATTGGTTGAAACTACATTCCCTAGAATTCCCTTTCCTGTATTGGGAGGCATTTAGGTTGAGCCAAAATATATTTCCATGAGATTTGGGAGACAGAATTTAAACTGCAACCATGGTACTCTCAAGGCTGTGATCTGCTCATAATACTTTGTTGGTCGGGGGCAGCCCCCAGATTGCAGCTTTTCTAGCTCCCATCAGTTCTCACTCTGCTTCTCCACAGCTCAGCTTTAAGGCAAAAGGTGCCAACCCCTTCTGCAGGTCACCCAAATCACCGAGGTTGTAGGTAGTAAAATACAAACACAGGTTCCAGTTTGACTTTGTGGATCCTAGGTGATCCTTGGGAAGTCCCATTTGTCCTTGATCTTCACATTTCATGCCCAGCTTTTCTTCCCTACTGCCAACCCTAATGACCTACAGCAACTTGAGGCCTTCTGTGAGTCTCAGGGGTACTACCCGTGCATAGATTTCTTTGCCACCTTCCACAATTGTAAAAGGTCTAATCCTGTAATGAAACCCTTTGTTCATATCAGTCCCATAGGTTCTGGTCTCTGGTCAAATCCTGAGGGAAAATGGATTTGGTCTACTTTTTTAAAAGCAAGGGCATTAACCATTTTATTTTTCAATGAACATGTTCCCCTTTATAAAGGCACATTAAATTTTAGGACCAATAAATTATGTCAATTTTGGTGTCATTTCAAACAAAATACTTAAAGATCTATTATCACTGAATACCTATGGAATACATTTGTGTATCATCTATTTTAATACTTTGTATAGTACATGGTATCATATAGATAATATAGTATATTAAGTATATTTAGCACAACTCAAATGTAATAATGAGAAGCTTCAAGAGTGTTCTCGGTACATATAAAAGCAAAAATTTTTTAAAAGATTCTCAGTCTCCTAAAATAGGTTTTTAGAGCTATCTTTATTTTTGCATCTTGTTCCCTTACTACTACTAAAAATGCAATAAATAGAAAAACCTTACAATTAAAATTATATAAACAGAACATTGGGAAAGATTCATGATGTCCTATGGGTATAATGATGATGATATTGTATTGCTACAATTCTGAATCAATTCATAGAAAAGAGTCTAAATTTGAATGCAGCATATCTGCCTTGAGACAGGGAATATCTAAGAAAAATATTAGCAAAATTCACATTAAATCTGTAAGAAGATGATTAGGATACCTTCGGAAATGAATAGAAATCCATTTATAAAAATTATCAAGCACATAAAGAATAAAAAAAAAACTAATGAAGACTATTAGAAGCTACATAAGAGTCGGACTTGGAAAAACTTAACTATGAAGTCAGAAGACATTGGCCAAAATCTTTTTCCCAAAGGAAATATCCAAATCATTCTAATGAACCTGACAGAGGATAAAATGCTTACTTTACTCTAAAAGTATGTACACTGATGCTTGGGTGAATTAATTGTATCCAATCAAACCTAAATAATTTAAAAACCAATGCCAAATATTAGAACTTAATTTCAGCCATTTAAAGGTGCATTTGGAATTTCCAGTCCAAAGGAATACAACTCAAAATCTCCAAATCCTCCAAAAGTTTTTATAAAATGTCTTATAATCAATCTTACTTTAGAAATATATTTAGTATTATAAACTTAACGTATATTTAAATTCGTTTATCTGGCACTTTGTCCACAGAAATTCAGACACACAGAATTACCATTCTATTTGCTTTATTAGTAAAATATATTAACTCAAAATGTGAACAAAACCTATTGTCCCTGAAATAATTTCAGTGGGAAAGGTTCATTTGTCATGTACTTTCTACTTAAAATTCACTTCTGTTTGGCCCAACTGCCTTCCAAATACCATTTGTACAGTGATAGAAAATAAAACTGAAAACAGATTTCAAGTGCAGATGTAAAATCTGGGCCCTTGATCTCTTTCCTTTACCAGTGAGATAATGAAAAAAGTACCTTCTTTACTAAATATGAGTGCCTAAATGAGTAAATATATTTGATGCCTTTAAAACAGTATCAGGCCTAAGTAAGTGCTCAATCATTATCACTTCTGAATGCTGAATTTAAGCTCCAGTCTCTCAGTTCAGTTTACCTGATATTTACTCTCAAGCAGAAATGCACACACAGACATACTTACACACACAAACACATGAAAAACTATGATCATTTCTGTGACATTTAATATGGCAATTATATTTAAATTTGCCTTCATAATAATTTAGTTTATATCCAAAGGGTCATCAAATTTCATGGGAATAATTTGAATAAATTGACCATAGTCTTTCATTTCTTGGATTATCTAGAACGTCCAAAAATATATAATCAATAGTGTCAAGAACTGTAAAGGGTCTGATATTTTACCTTACTTGTGAGGTAACAAGTTAGCCTGCCCCAGTTTCATGGGTTCTGGCAAAAGATACTTGATTCCTTGATCAGAGACAAAGGATGTTATTATTCATGGAAACAGCAGTAGCCAGTGTATCAGCATTTCTTGTGCTGGTTCCTCAAGGACAAATTCCCTCTGAGCAATGGGAAGAGGGCCAGGTGACACCTGCACATGCAGTGAGTTGCATTACAGGAGAAGAAACCTGGGTTTAGGGAACCCAAGTATTTTATAATAAGTACAAGTACACTGGCCCTTAGCCCAAGAGAAAGAGATTGTGTTGATTGTACCGGCAGCAAGCATACCTGCCCTTTGCCCAGTGGAAGACACTAGCTCTACTCCCAAGGCTATTTGCCATAACCTTTTCTTTCATAGGGAGACACTATGTTCCAAGGCATTTGTGTCAGTTTCAATTTGGTGAATCCCAAAAAGAGAAAGATTATGTGTTTGAACTAATCCATTCCTGTGGGTATGGGGTCTTTTGATTGGGCTACATCAGTGAGGCATGAACCAGCTTGGGTCTCTGTTTATATCAGATCAAGCAAGAGGGCAAAGACACACACACATACACATATACACAGAGAGAGAGAGAGAGAGAAAAAGGGAGCTCTGCCATTTTGATCTGGCCATGAGAGAGAAACGACTTCAGGTTTACCCACAGCTAAGCTCGAGAGAAGCCCCAAGAGGCTCAAGGAGCTGAGGCCCAAGGAGAGATGACTGATCGGCCACAGTTGAGTTCAAGGAGAAAGTAGAGAGAGACCAGCAGACTGTCCTCTTGCCTGATTTGCCATGTGGCAGGATGCTAGGATCAACAGTATCTGATTCTAGCCAGAGAGCATCTCTGATGGTGCTTTGATTTGGACATCTTACAGCCTCAGAATTATAAGCTTTTACCCTAAATAAAATCCCCATTATAAAAGCCAACCCATTCCTGGTACTTTGCATCAACAGCCCTGTGGCAAAGTAAGACAGCATTTCACTGTACAAAACATCATCAGAAAAGAGTGTGGAACAAGGCAGTCAGTGTTTCTACTTGTAAAATATGCAGAGATGACTGAGACCATGGAAAATTATCTTCCAAAAATTTTACATAAGAGTTTTGAGATTTAATGAAACCTTATGATTTATGTGGGCTTCCAAATTAGGAGACAATTCTAACTATCCACTTAATAAATTTGTATCTTGCCTCATATTGCCTAAAATAAAGTAAAAAGATTAAAAGTTCCTGCCAAGTTTGACCTTTGAAATACAAAATGAAAATCAAGAGTAAACGAGCATTTCGGACTTTTGGACTATACTGCCCGCTAAGGTGAATGTACAACTTCAAATTTGCAATTGCATTCACTTGGCAGAAATTATTGTTGAGGTCCTGTGATTGGGCTCTCATAAATTTTAAGACCATGTTATGATACAACATAGCATTAAAATCGAATAACAACGAAGTACAAAAACATAAAAAATATCCCCAAGATGTACAAAGAGTCCCAAAGTTCAGGTGCAAGATATTACACTTTGAAATGTATCCAAGAAGAAGAATGTTATGAAAATCTGTTTTTTCCCCTCTCAGATGGTTGAAATTTTTATTTCCAACTATGTTCAAAATATTTCTAACAGTCATACGGTTGCCATTTGGTTTTATTGAAACAGTGCAAAGAGAGATGGTTTAGTAGGATAAACAAAGAAGATTGAGAGAGTTATTGATTTGAAACAGATTCTTTTACCAGCTTAGCATGTATTCAGTTTTCATTTGCAAAACAGGGTCAAGGAAGTTAAGCCATCAGTAGAAATGTTATTGTGAGTAACAAAGTGGGTCTTAAGCCGTGGAAAACTATTAGAAAAAGAGACTAAAGGTAGATAATAGCAGTCAGAAAAGAGATGCCTGAATTGCACTCATCTCCTTATTCAGGGTACTTTGCAGTAGTGTGTACATAAAATTTTTTTCTCAAGTAACAGCAGTGTAAAAGTGCATGCACATTTCACTCCTCTAATTAGAAGAATGCCATAGTAATAGAAAAGTTTAGAAACTACAGCACCAGGAAAGGAAGGTATAGTATGATGACATGCTTTATAGTTTTTATAGTCACTTCTAAAAGGAAAAAAAAATATTTAGAGTAATGTTGTTGTCAGAAATGTCATTACCAGCACTAAAAAACAAATAACAGAAAACAGTCCAGGGAGCATATGCATGTGTCCCAGGCTGCAGACTCCCTCTTTACCACAAAGCCCAAGCTTAGCTGCTCATTTTCCAGCTGCTGATTTGACATGTGTGTGTGATGTAAAACTGAGCAAAGAATAATGATAGGGTTTTGTCTTCCCAGATGCATGGAAGAATGGAGAGAGGATTCACTTTTCTACATGATACTATACTCAGTGATTCAGGAATTACGTGGGTCAAGCCCCTGGCATGTCCTGACTTCCCTGGTGACTGACATTTTAACCACGAAAATGAAGCCTGCTCCTGAGCTAGACTTAAGAATGGCCCACTCTCAAGGTTCACAAAATTCGCTAGTGTCATTGCTCTACTTTTCCTCTGGAATTCGTGTTATCTGAATCCTATGCCGAAAAGACAGCACTTCCCCCAGGATGGTTTGTGTCAAGAAGCTTTATTTGCAGAGGACTTCAGGAGAAAACATTGACTAAAACCAGTAGGGAAAGCGTAAATCCAGACTCCAGAAACCATGGAGAATACTCACAGAGGCCGTTAGTTTACTTTTTTATCAATGTTCAAGTCAGTTCTTATTTTGGTTACAATTCTATATTGGAGCCCTGATGGCTGCAGGAAACCACTCAAAACTCATTTTTGTGGTTTTCAGCATCACATGAGCTCTTTGAAAAGAATTAATGTCCATAAGTCACAGCTGAATATTATTTACTTAAGATTCAGTGCAGAATTTCTATCAAACCGTAGATATATCAATTCACAAATCAGGTGTTGAGTGAAAAAAAAACCTATTTACTATTAGTCTTTCTTTCTAAGCGATCATTTAAGGAATTGTTAAAAGTAATAATGTTCTTAATTTTCTTATGTCTCAAGGACGAAATGTTGTAAAACCCAGGAAGCCAACTTTTGTCTATTTTCTAAAATCATATATTAAGAGATAAACGTAAAAATGGCTCAGTAAATTAACTTCCAAGTTAACAATAAATGCCATGCATTCTATTTAAATGTATTGAATTGAGACACACATTGGAGGCATCCGAAAAGTAAAATCAAGTTTAATAACATGTGTTCTAAATGCATAAAATGTATCTTGAATAATAGGTCAATGAATATGAAGATTAAAGGAACAAGATTGTTTACCAGAAAAATAGTATGAAGTCTCTTTTAGTGTTTATGCAGAGCTAGAAGGAAAATACACTTTCCTTGAACTAAGATATTTAAATGCTATTGTGTTTTTCCTAATGAAAAGAAATCAAAATTCACAGAAATTAAATTGATTTAATGTATAAAGTAATGAGATAACCAAAGTACAACTATTTTGTACTATTAGAATATTAGTTGATTTTTTTTTTAGGAGTTACCAGGGATTGAACCCAGGACCTCGTACATGGGAAGCATGCACTCAACCATGGAGCTATATCCGCTCCCCTTAGGTGATTTTTTAATAGATTAATATACCTAATACCACCATACTATTTATTTTCAAATGTTTAAAACTAAGAACTTTCAAAAACTTACATCTCTCAGTGTACACATAATTACCTATCTCGATATAATGTATAGGAGATGATGTATAACTTTTCAGAAGTTTTATGACAAGGTGCTATGAAATTATCAGGTGACATTAGCAGAATATCATATGTCTTGGTTCCTTTAAACTTTGTTCCACAAAACCCATAAGCATTTTCAGCAAGTCTGGAAAATACAATAAAGTTGCCCTTCTTCTTAAATAGGAAATTTCTAAAGTCATGATTGGGGTTAACCACAGGGCTCTGTGGGGTTCATGACTTTATTGCAGCTGCTGAACTAACTGGGTGTGGGCTAATACCAGAATCCCTCAGTTTTCAGTATTATTAGCCACTAATGATCAATAATTTCAAGAGAGAGAGAGGTGTCATAAAAGATAGGGAAATGCATTGAAGTGACTTTTGAAAACCACAAACACAAAAGAATATCTGCTTTCTTAGCAATAGAAAGAGCTGAGCCAATAATTAAATCACATGTGTTCGTTATTTGGCTTCAGTGCTTTAAGTAAAATCCAGATAATTTGACAGGTAAGCATGGTAATTACCTTCAATGTTCAGATTCAATCAAATTCTGAACTTTGCAACACTTCAGTGGTCATGATAATTAGAGAGGATTAAACTAATTCCATTGACAATGCTTTCAATTAGCAATTGTCCCAATGTCTCTAGTACGTATACCAATAATATCATTAATAGTTAATATTTGTATCCTGTGTAACAATCTATGTAATAATTTCACTTGTGTTCGTTTGAGCCTTCAGGAATTCTATGAGGTGGTTATTATTATGGCCATACTCTCAGTGAGACCAGAGAAGGTAAAAGATCTGTCCCAAGTTCTATCACTTATTAGCTGTGTATTAATGGGCAAGTTCAACTCCATGTATTCCATACAACACCAAGAACTACTTCAAGTTCAAAGAAATTTTGATCTCCAGTTCTAGCTTAATACTCAACACTTTCTAAAAATTTTAATGAAAATATTTTGAATGAATTTACTGAATCATTCTATTTTCTCACAAGTAAAATGGGGGTAATGTTACATACTCCATAGGCCTGCTGCTGAAAGTCACATTTACAAAATACTATGTAATTAGCACAGTTTTTGGCACTGGACGGACTAAATAATTTTAAGTTTCTCTGTCTCATCTTTTAGATTTTAATAGAGAGAAAACCTGTGTCTTTAAAAGCAGTAGCTATATATGGGGAAATATTCATTCCTGTTCATACTTAGTTAATAACACATTGAAACCTTTCAACGTAATTTGTTAATGATAAATATGATATTTTGATATCAATGAAAAATTTTGTTCATTCTGTTATACTTTTTGCCTCATAGTTGTGAGATATTTTCTATTTTTCAAATTACTTTTACAAAGTCTATTAAATCTTATTTCTCACAATTGTAAATATACACTGTCCCATTTAATGAACGGAACACTAAAGTCCAAAAAAAGTAAAAGGACAAACACAATCATGAGTCAGTGGGGATAACAGTATAAAATTCTTAATCTTGCTGGACTCCTACTTCATTCTTCTCTGTTTTTACACCCTTCCAAAAGTCCCAAAATAGTTATCAGTTTTGGACAGTGCAGTATAACATTTGAGAGTAGAACACACTTTTTTTTTTTGGTCCAGTTTCACATAACCAGAAAAATGTACTCTACTCTGAAGTTGTAATACAACTTAGATGCACTATATTTAATATTTAATTTTTTATGATGAATTCCCCATGTTTGCTGATAGATAGATAAATTAATGATGGGGAATATTGGTGTTTTGTGTTCCTTTTCTTCTTCAATGGCTGATGTTCTTACTAGATTGAGGCATCTTTCCTCATAAACTCAGACAATTCTGCCACATCTTTCTAATCACGCAGATCATTTTAGGCAGCTGCTCTCAATTAATCAAGTTGTCACTAGAAAATATCATCTATTTGCTGTCTCTAGCCTAAATCATCATTACTAATGTAAATATGTTCTCAATATATTTACCTGACAGGTGAAGAAAATACTCTAAATATTATTGTTAATCACTGTTTACTTACCCATGGAGTATTTTGATTCGAGAACTTAAAAATTAATGCTCTTTATGTAAGAGCTCCAGAATGACATCTACCAATAGATTCAGCATCCCCCATCTCCACACCCCATATTTCAGTTAAGAAACTTAATGTCTTAGGAATATTAGGTCAAATATTAATCTCTAGAATAAATTGAAAGAATCTGACATATTCTAGGATAGCAGAGAAATTACCATCATGTTATGTTAAACTCAACACTTAAGTGAATTTTTTTTGTCATTCAATTGAATAATTATATAAAATAAACATTTATAAATTAGTGTACAGAATAATGAATCTGTACTAGACAAAAACTGCTCTAGAGAAATAGTCAACATAAATGCAAAGAAAGACATGTCACAAATGCATCACACAGGATATAATCAGAGGACTGGATGAGGGAGTGTAAATAATTTAACAAATTCTATCCCTCACACTTGAGAAATGTATTTGTACATATATTTCAGATAAATGAGTCAGATACCAAAATTTTTCTCCATTGAAATTTGCATAATCCACATTATAACCAGTGGGGAAAATATTCTACATGGTGAATTAGAAAAAAATAATGTTTAAATTCTTGATTGAAAATAAAATTGTATCCTAAAAGTCAAATAAAAATGTACATATATATAGCCTGACTTATATCTTAGACATATACGATAAATTTCACCTAAATGATGAAATACTTTGAAATTCAGACTAAATTTATTTTAAAATTTATTTCTTTGTGTTTTAGACATCCCAAAATAACTACATTATATAACAATATAAAATTATACCTTAGGGCCCGGCTAGATAGCTCAGTGGATAAAGAGCGCGCCGGTGTACCACATGGGAGGCCCCGGGTTCGGTTCCCGGGGACCTCTCCGAGCGGGCAGACGGCCTTGAGAAAGGCAAGCCGCCGTGGGCGGGGCAGAGCCGCTGTGGGCAAGGCAAAAAGCCACCACGGGCAGGGCGGAGCCCCCACGGGCATGGCAAAGTCACCCGTGAAAAGCGGAGCTGCCGCCCGCGAAGTGGAAGCCGAGCAGCCCGCAAAAACCATGGAGGACTGCTGCCCGCAAAACATGGAGCGGAGCCGCCCGTGGGAACGGAGTGGAGCCACCCTGTAACGGAACGAGCCACCGCCGTGGAGGGCCGACTCGGCACGTCGCCGTGGGGACGGGGGGAGACAAGAAGCAGACATAGAAAAACACAGAAGAATAGACACACAGCAAGAGCAAGCAGAAGGGGGGGGATATGTAATAAATAATAAAAAAAAAAATTTAAAAAAAAAATCCTGTGATTCATTTTTACTTACATGAATATACATATTTTTCATGAGTTACACTGACAAGTGGCTATACTTCAAGCCAGTTGTCCATTTCTTTTACTGACAAAGTTTCCCTAAGGAATAAAGTAACCTCTGTGACTGAAGGTTAAGAATTAGCAAATAATTATGATTACAAAATGATGCCTTTATATTACAAAATACAATATGTTGATATCTGAAATTACTGAAGGCAGCTAGAGTGGTTTCACCCCTATTTATGGTTACTCTAGACTTAACTTTACCCTTGTGTATGCTTACCTTTGTGATGGTAGTTCTATATTGACTTTACCCTTGTTTATAGATTAGGTTCACCCTTATATATGCTTACTGTTGAGATGGTTACCACTCCACTCACCTCTGTTTATTATTCATGTGAAAAGCCTTGTAACCTACCTTTGTTCTATACCCCCCTATCCCAAATCCTTATGCCTGACCCTGGTTTGCTACCTTAAACCCACACCCATCCTGTTCAGCCCCTTAATATTTATTAATGAAGGAACCTGTGTTCAGCTCCACACCAATTATTCATTAGCACCCCTATGCTATAAAATATTAGAATTTCTTCAGATCAGAAAGACAGTTTGGGGCCATGAGGCCACTGTGTTCCATTGCTTGCACAACCAAAAAAACTCTTTCTCTCTGAAATCCCAGTGTCTCAGAAACTGGCTTTAAAGATACATTGGGAGAGAGGAACCCACTTTTGCTCGGTATCACTTCTGCCATTTTACAACAGTAGAAACTATAACAGAGGTTGCTTACAGTTCATCATCTACTCTACAGTGCTCAGAATAGTGCCTGATATATAGTAATTTCTTGGTTTATATGTATTTAAGGAATGAGTTCATGGAAAGAAAGGAGGAGGGAGGGAAAGAGAAAAAGGGAAGAGAAAAGTAAAGAAGGAAAGAAAAAAGAAAAGGGAAAAGAAACAAGATAGAAAGGAAACAGTATAGAGAGGAAAGGAAAAGAGAGGAAAGGAATGGACTAAAAAGAAAAGAATGGAGGTGTGTTTGAATTATGGGCACTCACAAGTAGAAAACTTTCTTACTATTCACAATAATTTACATGTGAAAACCAACCTGCACAAAACCGTTAACTTACTGAATATAAGTAAATATGCTACAAAGTTGCATTATGTGAATTATCTTTTGCATGCAAATATGTCAAAAGGGAACATATTTTTTCATACTGGAATATTATTGCTACACACTTTCTTTACACAAAACTATCAATAATTTCAAAATTTATTATTATTTTGTTACCTGAGTGACCAAGCCTATGTATAAATCATGGTTTTAAATAGAACGCTGAACAATAATAGATCACAGCATGATAAATTGCTTATGCAATTACTGAAATAATTTAGTATATATACTTACCAGGATATCTTTTCCAGCCCATTTGCATTCATCCCTCCTTGTGTAAGAAACAGGCCACACAATCTAACGGCAAAGAAGAAAAATTGATATAACAATTCAGTTCTCTCACAGATCCAACATTATAATATTCATTTAGACCAAATTGTGGCGACTGAGAAAAAGAAAGCCCCATAAAGCATTAGGTTGCAAGAACCTTGTAGTTTATACTTTCAATGACATCAGTTACTTGCTGTGTACTTAAGTCATTAACTCTCCTTCTACCCATTAGTCTTTGCTATATATAAAAGTTGAGCAAGACAAAAATATATGTAGTCAATATGTCTACGCAGTATAGGGAGGAAGGTACTGTGACTGGGTTAAGAGAGAGATCATCTTGAGTGAAGGTGAGAATCCAGGAAAGTGGGGTAGAAATCTGCAGAGAAAGAGGTTCTTATTCTCATTGATTAGTTGTTATTGCTATTTTTCTTACACAAAATAGAGATTTAAAAATTCTCATATTTGGGGTGTGGGGTGCCCTGGATTCATCTCCTTGACCCAGATCTCAGCATGACATGCTAGAATGAGGAACTGACAAGGACAGAAAATCTGTCATACAAGGAATCCTTTTTTTGAAAGGGGGTGGGGTAAGGAAAACAGATCCTAATATCATTGTATACTTTGGAGTACATAAAGGTGGGACTAAAGAAGCAAATAGTTAGCCTTAAAAAAAATTACCCCTCCACTATTCCATGGGTAAAATTTACACTAATTGAGAAATACTTGTTTGGTTTTAATCTTTAATATCTGATCTTCATCATGCCAAAGAGGCCTGTACTGTATTGTATTGTAACACAAATAATCACACCTAAATTTTAAGATGAAATTTTCTGAGCAGTTCCGTTCTCTCCTATCTGTACTGGTGCAGAACAATTTATTTTTTTCATCATCTTTCTCTTCTAGTAACATTAGTTAATTCCAGGGGAAAAAAAAATGTTATATGTAAAATCCAAAGACAGTGGCAGTTAATCATTCATGTCTACTGAAAGCTTCTGGTCTCAAAATGACTGATTATCACTCATTTGGGAACCTCTAGATAATTCAATATAAATGGTCAAAAACTTGGGCAAAGGCTGTGATATTCAACCTAGGGAATTAAAAAGCAAAATATAATATATTTATAAACAAGAACTTGGGGTATATTGAAATACCTTAAAATAGTTATGATACATGCATTTCAGGTTCGTGTCACAATTATAAAATCCATAAACATTCTTTAATATGTTTCATTTTTACCAATAAGTTTTTCATTTATGTATTGTTTTCTTTTATGTACTTTTCTTTTTGTATCTGTGATTCAAATCACCACTTGACTTGATCCACAAGCATTTTACAAAGTAGTGCATGCAATAAGAGCATTCAAGAACAGTATTGTATTATGAATATAATTAACTATACCCAGGCTCCTCCTGAATTACTTGTGCATTTGTTGAGCAGTCCCCCATGGCCCTATTGTCACAATGGATTTGGAGAGGTCAGGTGACCTATTCTCATTTAAAGTGTACATTGGAGGAGGATCAAATATAGACAAATAAGTGTCTCTAGGGCACAATAACAATATATAGCAGAGCTAAGCTTTATTGACTTTCATATTCAACTTTTCAAACAAATTGTGTTAAAACCACAGATTATTAAAACACAATAATAATAATAAGGGCCTAGCTATTTTCTCATATCTGTCTGGCTCTTGATTGTTGGTTGTTGGGACTGCATGGGTCATTGCCTCATTTTGTAATTTCTCTTTTAAGTCAAATATTTAAAAAAGTAATTTTGGTAACATTGATAGTAATTCTTTCTTACTTAGCAGGATGAATACGCTAATCTTTCTAGAGTTTCAGAGTAATTAAAAAGGAACTAAAGTTCTGACTCAAGTAAGATAAATTTAGGTAAATAAAATGATTTTTGGAGGGCAATTTAATGAGGATAATTGTAAGTCTGCTGAAAAGAAAAATATATGTTAAATTGTCTTCCCAAGAGTACCTATTTCCATAAAGAATAATTACTTTTAGTTGGTTTTGTTAACCGATTGATTATTGGTAATTTCTTCCCCTTTCTTGCTTAAAAATTTCACCATTAACTAAAAGAGAGTAAGTTTCCTATTCTCATATTCAAAGTGTTTCATCACCTATTTTGCACTGTCCCACCTTTATGCATCTACATTTCTACTCATGGCAGTCCCACTAATACCTGTTATTTAGTAAGCATTTATTCATTGATAAGATTGCACCATTACATCAAGGCCAAGAATCTTTCCATGGTTCTCCTAAACTTGAGTATATGTTTGTGTCTCTAACAGGGATAGGCTTAGTATTTATCTGTATGTTCAATTGTCTTAGTTTCACTGGTATCTTGTAAGGTCCTCAAGAAGACTCATTTCTGATACCCAATAACATTCCTATCAGATACTGTCACAACAGTAGATGTTTGGGGAAAAGTTGTTGAATAACATCATACATAAGTTAAAAAGAAGCACAAAAAGATATGAAATATAGACAAAGAGATATGACTCCTTAAGCAAATCGTATTCTCTCTTACATTCTCACATTCTAACAATGTGATGTAATTAAAATTAGATAATCTCTTTGGAATGGGATGTTTTAAAATGAGAAATATGTCTTCTATTTTTAGAATATTGATTTTAAACTCAAGATCAGGAACAATAGCAAGAATATTATGATATTGGGCAAGCCCTTTAACTTTTAATTATTTTACTAATTCAATAATTTTTAATGACTAATTGGTAAAAAAAGCTGTTATATATATTGGGTATACAAATGGCTCTAGGATTTTCTCAGCTATAAAATAGCAGGTTGCCATATGACAATATGCTTCTTTTCAACCTTAGAACCAATTAAATATATTGACCAAAATTCAGAATATTTATTTAGAGAAAAATAATAAAAACATTTAACATAGTTTCTGAGGTAATATGTGCTCATGTATGTATGTGTAATATGTGCTAATAAATGTCCCTGTGTAAGTGTTTATATATATATATTACAAAATAATGAAACTATTATAAAGACTGACAATTTGAACTGATGGAATCTCCTAATATTAAAATAGCAAATTTTTATTTACCAGCTCAGATTTTCATTCATTTTATAAAGAATGGTTTCTCCCAGTTTAAGAAAAAATAGAAAACACTGCTTATTTTGTGACCTTCCCCAAATACTCTAATATAAATATTTTTATTATTTCAGCAAAACCAAATAAATAACCAGTTTTCTTAGACAATAGATTACCTTAGGTATTTATTGCTATCACTTGAGGAAGCTTAGAAATCAAGGGGACTGAAAGATCAGACAAAGAACTACTCAGTGTGATTTTTATGTGCCACACATTAATTCTAAAATATATTCTAAACACACTGCCATTTTATATTACCATATGTAATGAATCAAATCTCTTTAAAAATATGATCAGAATTTTAGTGTTTGGGTAATAAAAGCAGAATATTAGGTTTAGTGGTATACTTTCTAAGAGATATGAATCAGCTTTCAATTTAAAATTTCAGTTTATCTAAAAGGCAATGTTCTCCAACAGCAACAAAAGCTTTCTATAACTCGGTCACTTTTGAAAACTTATTTTCCAATATTTTATAACTTATGAATAGTTGAGGAACAATTTAAAGCCTTCAGTGCTAAGAAAGAAGCAAAACCAACAGACAAAATTACTGCTGTGTTTGTACTTCAAAATGTGCATTGTAATATGCATAAAGCCCTTTGTTCTTCAGAGAATTAAGACTGGTACTACTGACCGTGAAAAACAGTTGGCTTAGAATATTGCACGTTGATGTAGAACTGCAATTTATACTAATTTGTCAATTTGATGTTTATATTTCAAACTGCATAACTTTTTAATGAAATAAGCCAGAAACTCTATGAAGAATAACAACAAAACTGGTATGCTACTAGTGTCCAAATGACTACATTTACAAAAACTTTACACTTTGAAAACTGATCTTCTAGAACAGGGTTTGGCAAACATTTTGTTTAAAGGGCCACATAGTAAATATTGTGGCCTTTGTAGGCCAGATGATCTCTGTCATAGCGTCCCAATTCTGCTTGTCTGTAGCATGACAGCAGGAATAAACAATAAAACCCCACAGGTGGGCCATAGCTTGGGCCATAGCTTGATGACTCCTACAACTGCTGGCAATATAGAGAAATGTATAAATTTATATATACACACATACTATATGAAATCAATCAGGATGCATTTCTATAATAGTTCAGACATTTTTGGTAGGAAAAAATGATATAATATATTGATGGAAGGATAAGCATAAGGTAGGATTTTACATAATAAGCCACTGAAAATAGTGTGGTTTCCTCTTTGGTGATTCTTATGGTTTACTTCCTTCAAAGACTTGTCACTGTCACTACTTTCATTTGCATCCAAAAAGATTTAAAAAAAATTCAAAACAATAGTCTCAGTTATGCTATTAACAAGCTAGAGAATTCTATATAACTTGATGCTTTAAAAGAATTACATATATTAGAATAAAGATACCTTTTGAAAATCCTTGATATTAACCAGGTTGAATGAAAATATGTGATCCTTTGCTCCCACATACAGCCTACTCTGTTCCTCATCCAAAAGGAAGGTATGATAACTGGAACTGTTGGCCAAGCCATTGAAAGTGATCACATTATTGGATTCCAACATTTCTGCAAGGTAACAAAGCAAGACACTGTATGTTAATGTGAAATCCTACATAAGCATAGACTCCAGGTACCTGGTAATCTTACTACTGCCAGGTATAGCTATCAATCAGTGGTTATTTCTCATGGCACTAAGAACCAAATTTTTTACATTTCATCAAAATGGAAATTATACTCATCAGTTTGCTGATTTTGTATTCAAGGTCTTAGACTCCTAAAGAAGATAGGAATAACAAATACCTTGCCCACACGAACAGGTCAAATGAATCTACTGTCATATAGTGATAGATTAGAATGGTCAATAAACTATATAAAATGTTTATAATTTTTACGAAGACTTATTTAAGTGGTTTCATTTGGTTCAGGCCATTAGATAGAAGGGTAAACAAAGGGAAGACAGAGAAGAGGGAGTATAGGGGAAACACTCAGTTTAACCT
>PVKH010000852.1:0-33890 GCA_004027955.1 Chaetophractus vellerosus | reverse complement strand
TGGAATTTTAGGGATGTTACCTCTATTTTTCTCCTCTAAGGCTTAATCTTAATTTGCTTTATGTTGGTACTTTTGGGTAAATATTTATATGCTTTTTATATGCTTTTACTTAAACGTAGCAAAAGCATGGTCTTTTAATAATAAACCCTCACAAAGTGTGATATTGAGAGGTTCAGTAAGTTTAACAGCCTTGATGGGCTTTTGGGGCACTTGGCTGTTCCTGAAGTGACATAGGAGGTTCTAAATTCCAACAGACTGCAGGTGTCATGAGGGCGGGGACCAGGTATATCTTGCCCACTGTTCTATTCCATTTTTTAGCACAGGGCTGAGCACATAATAGGTGCTTAATAAGTATTTCTTGGACAAATGAACAAACGAATGGCTCTAGAAATATCTCCTGCCTGTCCTTTGAGTGTAGACACTTGGAGAATATTTTTTAAAACAGAAAAGCAATCTTGTCAGCATTAGCTGTAGAGGATGCAGGGCTAAGGGTGGATGCTAGCTGTCTTCCCTTCTCCTTTCACCTTAGAGTGGATTGCTCGGGGAGGAGGGTCGCCAGCCTAGATGTGGATGGGGTCATCAAAGTGTGGTCATTCAACCCCATCATGCAGACCAAAGCGTCCTCCATTTCCAAGTCACCACTGCTTTCTTTAGAGTGGGCCACCAAGCGGGACAGACTGGTGAGTAACATTTCGTCTACAGTACTTGCTTTGCAGTCCAAGTTGAAGAATGCTCCAGGGCTTTTCACCAGTTGCTCTAGCACCTCAGGGGAGCCCGCCCTGACTCTGTAGTGTTGAGGTGAGGCAGCCAAGCCAAATCCCTTCTTCTGTCCCCCAGAGTGGGGATGTGGGGACTACACACCCACGACTGACCCAGCAGTCTCCTGCTTTGGGATGACAGTGACCTTACAAAGCCTGAACTCACAAGAATTGAAATTAGACTGTAGTAGAACCTGAAGAGCACTTCTGCAAAATGGTGGAGGGCTTCTTCCTATCCGTGGGGGTCTGGCTCACTTCTTGGTGTGCCCAGGGGAAGGCCATCTTACTTCCTGTTGCCCCTCATCAGCCCTGTCATCTGTCCCTGTCTCTAGCAACCCACCATGAACATTTTAAGCATGTTCCTTCCTGCAGCTAAGACCCCTCCCTGTGCCAGGCCCCAAGGAAGTGCCTTAAGCTGGTGGAGGAGATGGTGTTCTATTGTGTGGTTTCCACGGGTTTAATTGTCTCTAAAATTAGTATTCTTATTTTTTCTTGGACTTTAATATTTGAGATAGGATTTATAGTTAAGGTCATAAAATTGATAACAGGTTTTTTTCTTTTTCTTTCATCTTACTCAATTTTGAGAGGATCATGCCATGTAGCCCAAGGGGCAAAGCCCTTTTCTATAATTTTTGGCAGGTGAAGGAATCATCCTTATGGTATTAGGATCTCAGTGTTTACCCTGTACCAGTGTGAATTTGCTAAGTGAATACTGAGGTCATAATTTAGGCAGTCTGCCTGGGCTGCTTCTCGTGCTTTCCTCTGTTGGTATTCTTCATTATCATTGTAGCTTTTCACCAAATAAAGGACAAGTTCCTGAAGGAAAGGATAGCCTCCTCAATTTTTTTCTGGAGGCTTTTAGAGGGCCATAACCAGAGCTGTCCCTAGAACATGCAGATGGGGCAGTCATTCAGGTCCAATGACCAGCCTAGGGTCAGCTATGACGTTAAGCCCTAAGGAGAGACTAAATGATGTGGTGGGTGGATCAGAAGTGAGAAGGAAGGGTTGGAATAGCTGAGATTTATACTGAAAGAAAGGTGGTGAAAAGATCAGAGGGTCTCAGTTAGTCAGCCAAAACATTTCTAGGTAAATCTGAGGTAAGATCTCTCTCCCACTCTTCAGATTCCTTTGTGATTTGTGCTTCTCTTCAAGGTCAGTTCCGATGTCTTTATTTAGTTTTTAAATGAGATTCCTCTTGAACTGCCTGCATAAGTGGAGGAAGGCCCTCACCCCTGAAGCCCCTGCCTCAGAGGAGGGGCCTGGCCCCATCCACAGTGGTCCTTCCTAACCACCCCTGGCAGCCATCCTTCACGTCTCCTGCTCCTTCTCATTCCAGCTCTTACTGGGCAGTGGTGTGGGGACAGTACGGCTTTATGAAACGGAAGCCAAGAAGAATCTCTGTGAAATCAACATCAATGATGATATGCCCAGGTGAGCTGGAAAGTTCCTCACCCAGTCCCCATCAAGGCGGCAGTTTGGAAAGCGTGCTTTTTTGGGGGCATGGTCTTTCTCTGAGCCTTTTGCCCCAGCTCTTGAAGCAGGCTCCAGCCTAGCACTGGAGCATCCTTTCTGTGGGGGCTGGCGGAGTGTCTGACCCAGCCCTACGTGTGTTGCAGAATCCTGTCGCTAGCGTGTAGCCCCAACGGGGCCTCGTTCGTCTGTTCGGCTGCAGCTCCGAGCCTCACTTCCCAGGTAGATGTGTCTGCACCAGACATCGGCAGCAAGGGCATGAACCAGGTTCCTGGCAAGCTGCTGCTGTGGGACACGAAAACCATGAAGCAGCAGGTATAGGACTGGGCCCCATGGGTTTCACCATGGCCGCTCACATTCCTTTACAGGTGTACCACCTGTCCTCCCCTGTATTTCCTGATGGGTCTCTTACCTTCTCTTTCATCTAATCTCCTTAGATTATTGATTTTGTGAGAAAATTTGAAAGCTTAAATGTGAAAAGTAGTAATACTCCAGTTATGGCAGAATATTAGCAACTTAGGTCATTCAGAATCATGCCACAAGCTTAGAAGTCACATACAGCCTATTAGAGAGCCCTTGTGGCTTATTTTTCAGAAGACTTGAATCTCCTCCCACCTCCCTCTTAACTCAGTACTGAGCGAAAATTACAGCAGCAGCTAGAAGTAGCAAGGACATGCATATTCATAAGAAGTGACAGGGAATTGGAAGAGGGTGATCAGACAGCCTTGGGACACCTTGTTTATGGGGCTACATGACCCACATTCCTCGGGTACCTGAGAATCTGTTTCCATCTGGAACAGTAATATGTGCTTATGGCTATGACCGTCAGCCCTAAAGCAATTAAATAAAGGTTTTCACCTGTTTAAAAGGCAGTGCTGCTTTTATAAAATTATTCGTTTCATTACAGTGTGTTCCAGCTTTGTACAAAATGCCCTTATGCCGAACACATCCTTTTCCTAGTTACCAGACACTCAAGGTATCCTAGGTTCCCTGTCTTACAAATGGACTTTGTATCTGCCTCAGAAATTGTGTATATCCCCATTTGGAAGTCTCACAGGCATCTCAAGCTTTTCAGGTCCATAAATGAATTCTTGACCTCTACTCCTTGCCACAGCTGTTCTTCCTCTTCTGGTTTCCCTCATCCTGGCTAGTACATTCCACTTAGAAACTGGTTGTCTTCCTGGACACGTCCTTCTTCCTCACTCCACACAAATCAGTCCATGAGCAAATACTCCCACTTCCACCTGCCGAATGTATTTCAGGTGTGACCATTTCTCCACATTTCCAGAGACACAGGTCTCTGTGCCTCTCCCCTGGACGGCTGCAGCACCTTCTGCCCAACTTCCCCACAGTAGCCAAAGCGACAGGCACACATTGTATCATATCATCTTCCTTCCTGCTTCAAATTCTTCCAGGTGTCCCATTGCTCTTAGGGTAAAATCCACCTTCCCTCAAGGCCCCACAATCTGTCCCTCCTGACTGCTCCCTTTAACATCCTCTTCACGTATATCCTGCCCCTCACTACCCTGCAGCTGCAGGCCCTTTCTCTCTAGAGCATTCTTGCCCTGCTCTATCAGCCAAACCTTCTGTCCTGCGGCATCTCTGAGATGCTTTGCCTTATACAACCCAGTTTAATTTGATTCATTCACCTTGTTATTTTCCTCCAAAGCTCTTATTCTGATTTCTAAATTTATGCCTACTTGTGAGTTTTTTTTTTTTTTTTTAAAGATTTATTTATTTTATTACATATCTCCCCTTCCCCCCACTGCGGGGACGCGCCGAGAGTGGTCACTGCGCAGGCGCGGCTTTCCCCGCTTGTGGGCGGTCTCTGCGTCGGTTCACGGCTGGCTTTCAGTTCGCGGGTGGCTGGCTGCGCTCCATCCGCGGGAGACCTGCCCTGCCCGTGGCGGCTCTTGCCATGTCCGTGGCAGCTTCTTGCCCTGCCCACGGCGGCTCTGGCCCGCCCATGGCGGCTTGCCATTCTCAAGGCGGTCTGCCCGCTAGGAGAGGTCCCTGGGAATCGAACCCGGGGCCTCCCATGTGGTATGCCGGCGCCCTATCCACTAGGCTATCGAGCCGGCCCCTACTTGTGAGTTTTAAAATTGCAATTAAATATAGCACATATTCTAAAGAATATTTAAATCGTTACGTCTATGGTGCAATGAGAAGAAAAGCAATAACATGAGTGTCTATATATCTGACTTAAAAATAGAATGTTACCAGTACTTCTGATGTTCTCATGTGCCCTTCCCTAATCTTGGTCTCCTTCCCTTTTCCAGAGAACTTATTATTCTCTTTCATTTAACAAAAAATAGCTTTTAGCACATTTATATGTATGCCAGTACAACATAGGTTTTGTTTTGTATTTTTTTAACTTTATAAAAATGAAATCATGGTATATGTATTTTTCTAGAATACAATATGTATTCTAGGTTGAAAACTGATTCACCTAACTCTCTAACTTGGTTGTATCTTCTGGCTGCCTGTGCTGAAACCGAGAAGTTAGTGATCAGCTTAATTGGCATTCTTCAGAGGTTATTTGTCTGTTCTCTCTGACTGCTTTTAAGATCTCTTACCTAGGTGCCTTGGTATGGATTTTCAGGCTTTTTTTTTTTTTTTTTAAGTTTTTCTTTTCTTTTTCTTAATCTTGCCTGGAATTCGCTTGTTTTCCTGAATCTGAATATGTGTGACTTTATTCAAATCTGGAAAACTCTTAGTCATCATCTTTTCCAATATTTCTGTTTTCTGATTATCTCTTGCCTTCTGGGACTTCAAGTAGACATATCTTAGAACTTTTTACTTCTTTTTTTGTCTCACTTTGCAGCATTTTTGATGATAATTCCTTTAGATCTGTCTTTGATTTTGCTAATTCTTTCCTCTACTATATCTACTCTATTTAACCTATCCATTAGGATATTAATTTCAGTTATTATATTTTTCAGTCTTAGAAACTCAACATTTTTTCAAACCTGCTTTGCCATATTTTTTTAAATTTGTTTTTATTTTTTGAAGATTTATTTATTTATTCATCCCCCTCCCCCCATTGTTTTTGCACTCACTGTTTGCTCTCTGTATCTATTCACTGTGTGTTCTTCTGTGTCTGCTTGTCTTCTCTTTAGGTAACACCGGGAACAGATCCTGGGACCTTCTGGAGTGGGAGAGAGGCACTCAGTCTCTTGCGCCACCTCAGCTCTGTGTTCTGCTGCATCCCTTATTGTCTCTTCTCTGTGTCTCTTCTTGCTGTGCCAGCTTTCCACCCGGGCCAGCACTCTGTGTGGGCTGGCACCCCGCGTGGGCCAGCTCACCGCTTGGGCCATTTTGCTGTGCAGACCAGCTTGCCTTCACCAGGAGGCCCTGGGAATTGAACCCTGGACCTCCTATATGGTAGACAGGAACCCAGTCGCTTGAGCGACATCCACTTCCCTGCTTTGCTGTATTTTTAAGTTCTCATTTTTACCCATATTTCCAATCCCTCCTTTTATTTCTTTGATCATATTTAACATACTCATTATATATTCACTCTGGTAATTCCAATATCAGAAGTCTTTGTCGATTTCTGCTCTCTGCTGTTTCTATAGGAACTTATTCTTTTTTTGTGTGTCTTGTAAATTTTGATTATGGGTTCAGGTTCCCTGAACCTTTATCTTTGGAAATATTTTGAGGCTTGGGTTGATGGTGCGTTTCTCTGGAAAAGATTTGTATTCGTTGTGGGGCATGACCAACTCCTGACAACTTTTTTTTTTTAATTCTTTTTTATTTATTTATTTTTTATTATTTTTAAAAATTTTGTTACATATCTCTCCCCTTTCTGCTTGCTCTTGCTGTGTGTTCATTTTTTGTGTTCTTCTATGTCTGCTTTGTCTCCCCCTACTGTGGCGACATGCTGAGTCAGCTCACTGCGTAGGCGGCTTGCCCCGCTTGTGGGCAGCTCTGCTTCCGTTCCCGGGCGGCTTTTGCTCCGTTCGTGGGCGGCTTTGCTCCGTTCACGGGCGGCTTTGCTCCGTTCGCGGGCGGCTCGCCCTGCCCGTGGCGGCTTTGCCCTGCCCGTGGCGGCTTTTTGCCCTGCCCACGGCGGCTCTGCCCCACCCACGGCAGCTTTTTGCCTTCTCAGGTGGTCTGCCCGCTCGGAGAGGTCTCCGGGAACCAAACCCGGGGCCTCCCATGTGGTGTACCAGCACCCTATCCACTGGGCTACAGCTGGCCCCTCTCCTGACAACTTTAAAATAAATTATCTGCTTGAGGTTTCTCAGACTACATAGGGATTATAAATTTGGGTTATAAATCCATGTCAGGATCAGTTTGTGGTTATAAATTCTCAAAGGAGTGTTTTTTTTCTTTTCTTTTTTTTCTTTCCACTTGGCTCCAAGGTTCAGACAGGTAAGTTTCCTTGTTTTCCCTTTCTATGAAGTGGTATTATTTCTGCACTATAGCTCATTTCTGCACTAAGGATATAGCTCTTTGGAGTCATAGCTTTATGTGGAGGCTTCTTCTCCTCTTACCTTGGGCAGGTCTTAGGCTGTGTTTCTAGGCCCTTGGGCTCTTGGTGGCTATCTAAATGTAAGCTCAGGTTATCAGGATTTAATTGATATCCCCAGAGTGAAGCCAACTTCAGAGCTCACCAATTCTCTGGATTCTTGCTTTCCCTTTATTTTTATTTTATTCCCTTTATTTTTTGGCCTCAGAGGATACCTTTAATTGCCAGCTCAGTACTCTGTGTGTGTGTTTAAATAACATTCTTTTTAGCATTTTAATTTTCTGTCAGGAGGGTTGGTTAGGGTTTCTAGTCATCTGTATTGCTTGAAATGAAATTCTTAATTAATTATTAGACTAAATTAAGAGACCCTAAATTCTATGAGGTGATTTTGTCCACCATTATATTCCTAGCACAGTGAATGGCACATAGTTTAAGATTAACTGAATAAACAAGCATTATTACAGCTGTATTAGAGATTTTTGTGGGCTAGCCTGGGTACCTGCCTCTATTTATGAGCATTTATGTGGAGATATGTAGAGCTTGATAGGAAAGGAATAGAGCAGCTGCCTGGCCTTTGTATATGTCAGGGCTGTTTGTAAGTTGATCTTCCATTATTTAGAGTTACTTGTGATGAAATGCAATCAATGAATTATTTTCCCCTGCTGGCAATCTGATCTTTCAATAAGAATTAGCTTGGAATGCGCTTTGAGTGAAGTGTATATTGCTAAGATATGAATGACTCATTTTGGAATTGGAGTAAGTATGACTTTTTGTGTGTATATGGAAACCAGAATGTCTGCAGGCACAGGGACTTTGCCTCTCAAAAGCAGCACAGAAGGTCTCATGCCCAGCACTTTGGCAAAGGCTCAGATTCATATGACTGGGAGAAGGTCATGTAAGGGAGGAGCTGGTTGAAACCCATCCTGGGTTTTTTGTGTGCCTATATATGTGTCTGAGTTGGGGTAAGCAGTGTGACTAGGTTGAGCCTAAGGTCTGCTAATAACTTTTCTTCTTTTTTTTAATAGCTCCAGTTCTCCCTGGATCCAGAACCCATTGCTATCAACTGCACAGCCTTCAATCACAACGGGAACCTGCTGGTCACAGGGGCAGCGGATGGTGTTATCCGGCTGTTTGGTGAGCATCTGGCTGTTGTACTCATGGCAATCCTGGTCTCCTCTTTCAGTGTCTCAGAGAAAATTGGATTTTTGCCAGCTAAACTAGAGGCTATTGCAGAACCCTGATTTAAGATGCTTGTAATAGAGCATAACTTTGATCAGAGTCTCCTGTTTTCAAATCACCCACAGTAATCAACTTTTACATGGTTATTGTCAATGGATGTGGGAGGGGGTGGAGCATAATAGTGCTTTTGCTTTGAGCTGTTCAATTTGAGTCTTCAGACCTGTGTGAGATCCAGGAGGACACACTGGAGTAATGACATCCTGCCCTCTTGGTGCAAGTAGTTCATTCTCCTTATGAAAACATTAGACTAGTGTGTCTTAACCAGAGGTATGCAACAGAATCCCTTGGTATGCTGTTTGGAAATCCCCATGCTAGGTGTCTGTCCCCAGGAGATTCAGAGTCAGTGAGTCTGGTATGAACTAGGTGATCGTGTCCTTAACAGAGCCCCAGAATGGGAAGTTACAGAGGCCTCATAGGAAGGACTGTGTGTCCTCCTAGACTTAGGGGCTCCCCAGATGAACTTGTTACCTCAGGGATTCCTGAAACTCACTTTTGACCAAGTGATAGAAGCTGCTTCTGAAACTCAGAAGCAGCCTGGCCTCTTTGGCAGGTCAGCTCTGTGACACCTGTTGGATGCAGGAGGTCCTCTGCTCACACGCCCTGAACTGTGGGCAGATGGATTCTCCAGTGTGGGCCGAGATCTTAATGGCATCTCATTGACTCAGATATGCAACAGCATGAGTGTGCTATGAGCTGGAAGGCCCACTGCGGAGAGGTCTACTCTGTGGAGTTCAGCTACGATGAGAACACTGTGTACAGCATTGGCGAGGATGGGAAGGTAGGTGGGAGCAAGATTTAGATTAGAGACTCCTCTTCCTCCATCTCAGGTGTCTGAGATCCTAGAGAGCATCAGTATAACATGATGGGCTGGGTTCAGGTCCTGACCATGACATTTATTAGCTCTGTGAGCTTGGGCTGCTCTGTGCCCCAGTTTTGTAACCTGGGGGATAATAATAGTAATTGATCTCATAGGATCTTTGTGAGGTTTAAAAGTTCAGTGAGCTTTGGCTATTATGAAACAGGAGTACCCAAATCCTTCCTCCTTGTTGAAGCCAAAGTGGTCTCACTGGAGATGGATCAGCAGGGTTAGGGTCTGGGCCTGGGACATGCTGCAGGTGAGCTTGGTAATTGGGTGGTCCCAGCATGGATGCATAATTTGCTGGGTGGCTGGGGACAGCTTCCCAGGCACAGTGGGTAAAGGCCTGAAGCCAGGAAAAAAAAAAAGTAAAAGTTAATGCCACCTTGTAGATTCCCCCTGGAAGGCTACAGTAGGAACTGGTAACAAGGATTGCCTTGGAAAGGGAAGGGCTGCGCAGAGGTGGGAAGAAGACTTGCTTTTCATATATACCCTTGTGTACCTTCTGAATATTATACTATCTGTCTGTATTATCCATTGAAACAGTAACTAAAAATAAACTCCTCATTTGAAAACTATGGGAAAGGATTTTTCCATTAAAAATCTAATTACATGGGTAAGATTCCCATTAAAAGGTGGGCACACCCAAGTAGCCTGTCCATGGGGTAGGATAAAGGATTATGTGCACTGCAGTAAAGGAAGCTATGTTTATAACTATGTTGCTCAGTGTTCAATTGATTGCATTGCTGAGAACCTGGAAATATAGTTGGCGTTTGTCCTATCTTTGTTCCTAAATAGGAAATCTGGTTGGGTTCTAACCCTGATAAAAGTAACAATAACAACAACAGCAGTAATAAGAATTCACTTGATGCATTACCCCTGCTTGAGAGACCAAGCAGTTGCCTACCCCTTTCCTCTCCTGCAGTCAGGCCAAAGAGGAAGAGAGATAATGGCTTTGACATGCAGAGAAACTTGAAAACTGCTTGAAGTCTTATTGGGAAGAGACTGGCCTGGGGACCTTCCCATTACCTTTCCTGTGGATCCATCACTCCACTCCCCTTTTCTGCTTCTGGCACTTTAAAGTCCCTTTCAAAGATGTCAGCGCTCTGGCAGGAAGAGCTGGGTCGCCCAAGCCCGCCTCTGCTCAGGGGCCCTTCCTCTCTCTTCCTCACAGGCATGGGCCCTGGCTAGCCTTTGGTCAGCCCCTGCTGAGAGAGCATTCTGGTTTTGCTTTGTGATTCCAGTTCATCCAGTGGAACATCCACAAGAGTGGCCTGAAAGTGTCCGAGTATGGCCTCCCCTCCGATGCCACAGGCCCCTTTGTGCTGTCCGGTTATAGTGGCTACAAGCAGGTTCAAGTCCCCAGGGGCCGACTCTTCGCTTTTGACTCTGAGGGAAATTACATGCTGACGTGTTCTGCCACAGGGGGTGTCATCTACAAGGTAATTGGGTAGGGACGTCGTGCTGGGCAGGGAGGAGCCTCCCTGGAGATCTGGGCCGTGGCTGAGCATGGACCTGGCACCCACCTGCTCTGCCATGGAAGACGCCTTTCACACAGGACACACAGCCCACTGCACCCTGCTGGCTGCAGGCCTGGGATGGGGCCGATTCCCAGCCCAGGTAGAGAAGACATGGGGCCATGGACAGTCCATGAGATTCCATCCTCGTCTGTTTATCCAGTAGCTGTCCTTTGACAAGTTTCTGTCCTTTTTTCTGCTCTGTTCCTTGGGAATAATCCCTATTATAGAAGAATGTTAAGGAATAAGGAGAAAGCTTGGGAAATGTGTAAGTGCTAGGTGGTTTGTTTTAGTTGCTCTAATCTGGTATAGATATATTATTTTATCAGAGGTCCCATGGGTCAAGTACATTGCAGTTTGTGGTTGAGATAGAAATCTGGGGGTGTGATTTGTAAAACCACAGTGTAGGTTGTTCATTCTTTTTTTGTCCCTCAGTTTACACATTTGTTTTAATTCTCATGTCAGAACTTCTCAGTTTTATGTACTTTTTTTTTTCTTTCGAGCTTGTATGAAATTGTAACCATCTTCTATTTTATTAGTATTTATCAAATAGACTAGTGATGAGGATTTCTCATTTCTGGTACCATGTGAATTCATTTATTAGCCTTAGTGTTGATTTTTTAAATATTTGCCTGATTGGTGGTGTTTTGTCAGTAGGTATAAGGAGTCACACAAGGTAGACTATTCTCTTAATGGGCTCTCGGGGTCTCTCACTGCCATAGGTCGTCAGTGTATGGACAGCAATTGCGTGCCTGACTTTGGACCAGGCATGAAAAAGGTCTAAAGTGTGATCTCTGCTCTCCTGGGGCTGTCAGTCAAATTAGAGACACAAGTACCAACTGGGGAGCCATTCAGTGTTTAGCTGGGAGACACTTAGTGTGGCAGCTATTCTGAGAGGAAGAAGATGGGTAGGGAGGGAGTCGTCAGAGAGGATCCCCACGAGAGGCAGAGGGTCTGTGGATTGAGGCCTTTGACATATGAGGAGGATCGAGTAGACGGGGGAGGAGGAAAGCCCTTGGTTAGTACTTGGGGCCCCACACGGGCATAGGTGAGCAAGAGCTCAAGGTGGGTGTGAGGAGATTGGCCCAAGTGGGGCCCTTCCTGTGAGGATGAGTGAGTGGGTGGGTCTCAACTGCTGAGGTGGGAAATAAGGAGCCTTCTAGATTGTGGACCTGAAGCATGGCTTGTTGAAATCTGGGTTTACTGTCAGTAGGCTCTTTTCTATGGATGATGATGATTCTTTTGATATTTCTTGCCCTTTCCTTAAAAATTAGCTCCATGATTTCTCCCTGGTGTTGGGAGATACTGTAAAACCTTTCTGTTTACAAGATTTGGTTTTATTTTATTATTTAAAGATTCATTTTGGTTTAGTTTTAGCTGGGCTACACTTTGCTTTCTATACAAATATGATTTTTTTTGTGTGTGTGTGTATTGTAGCCTGTGTGGCCCTTGTCCTTTGTCATTTGACCCGGTCAGTTTATGTGATTTGCAGTCAGACTTGCTTTATAACCAATGAAAGGGTTAAGTTTTTCCTCTGCATAATTTCTTAAATCTCAATAATGGCATCCAATTACTTAAGGGATATAATGAGATTCAGATCCTCTTTTTACAATCTGTAATCAATTTATGCTTTCTAAAATGTTTTCTCAGTGAAGGCTGAATACCTCCTGTCTCTTGCTGACAGATGCTCTGTCTAGCTGTATTGGTGGTCACTCAGGCTGCTCCCTGGTTTTCCCTTCCTTATTATCTTCTGACTCTCACCACATGTGCACCTGAGGCCTGGACAGCTAGGGAAGGAGGAGCATGGATGCTTACACATTAACCGAGGGCCTCCTATGCCTGGCGCTGTGCTGGCGGCTGCAGGCTGCTCACCCTGCTGGAGAGAGTTGACCAAGACCCTGCCCTCCTGGAGCTTGCAACCCCTGGGGGAGGCAAACATTACACAAACAGACACAGAATATAATGCCAGGTAGTAAGAAGTGATGTTTTAAGAGAAAAACTGGGTGGGGGCAGGAGGTACTGGCCCATGGCAAGTTAAAGGGAGCAGAGAAAATTGTCTTTTAAGGAATTTTATATTGTGGAGTTTGTTTTCTACTTAAGGTGAAAAACCAACTGTAGTCAGGAAAGTGAAAGAATTTCCTAGTCAAGAAATGAAACAGACTTTCTGGAAAGGTGGGCATGTGGATCTGGACACCCCTCAGATTTGAGTGGCAGCCCTCAGGCGGGGGCAGTCTGGCCACCTGCTGTCAATATGTTTTGTAAGTGGTGTCCGCTGATGCCTCCTCCTGTGTCTTGTCCTCTTGCAGCTGGGCAGGGATGAGAAGGTGCTGGAAACCTGCTTGAGCCTGGGTGGTCACCGAGCCCCTGTGGTCACCGTGGACTGGAGCACAGCCATGGACTGTGGGACCTGCCTCACCGCCTCTATGGATGGCAAAATCAAGCTGACCACTCTCCTGGCCCATAAATTCTGATTTGACCTGCCTGTGGGATCTGAAGAAGCAGTATCCTGGGGGGCGTGAGAGACAAGACAGGAAGAGACAGGAGACCTCCATCCCTGCTTCCTGGCAGTGTGGGGCATCTTCAGGAAGTCTGTCCAGTGGGCTCGGGGCACTGTCTGGCTGCAGTGACTGGAACAGAGAGCCACCTGGAGCAGGTGGCATATGCTCCCTAGAGACAGCATCCTGGGCTCCACCAGAAGTGCACACCAGACTGCAGGAGGTGATCTTGAACCATAAAAACTAAGGAAGAAAGAAGCAACATCATGACGGCTGCTCTGTTGGTCCAGGAGAGATTAACAGTATTTTGTATATATTTGCTCATTTTTCTTCTTTTTAAAAAAATTAACACTCTCACAGTCATCCGGTGTCTCTTTCTAAGAAGTATGTGTGTAGCAGGGTCTCCCTTTACCCTTTGCCCTGGCAATAGTCAACTGAGCTGAGTCCCCCTGAGATGTGGACTCCCTGCCCTAGGTGCTGCACCCCAGCTCTTAGCGTCACCAGGCTTGGGGCTGTGCCTCATCAGCAGGTTGGCATGTTGCCTTGTCGAAGTAGGGCTTGGGCCCATAGCCATCTCTTCCACTCCACCAGGTAACTGAGGTTTTTGCCATTACTGTTTTCTCTGGGGTCAAGTCAAGGCCAAAGTTTTCTTTCTCTTCCCTGATAAGTTGGCAGCTTTTGTTAACAGAGGCTTCTCGGAATGAGGGCGCGGACTGAGGCCTCTTCTCCTGGTGGTCCCTTCCATCTGGGGTGGCTGTTAGTTCCTTCTTCCATTTGGTCACCTGCTCATTCTTTCAGCTGAATGTCCTTGAGGTTGAGTGGAGCCAGGTGCCTGGGCCCTTTGCTGGTGAATGGTGAGAAGAAACAGCAGGACAGTCAAGGTACTAGAGCTAGAACTCAGGGTTCAGGCCATTCCAGCTGTGGCTCAAGCAGAGCCTCATTCAGTGATGTCCGCCCCTTGCCTATGGCCTGCCCTCGTCCCCAGCTGGGATGGGCCCTTAAAGAGGCAGGTGCTCCATGAGTGAGGGGGTGTTGAGAGAACCACTCCCCTTGTTCCTCCTGCGTTTCATTGCTGAGGCAGGAGAGGCACATCTTCTGCCACCAAGCCTCATGCTCTAGGAGCCACTGTGAGGTGGCAGGCCTGGGCCTTGGGCTCCGCTATTGGCAGGGGCAGCCCTTGTCACTGAGCTAGGGAAGGCTGCTGCCACGAACTGCTTATTTTATTTTAGAGCCTCTTTTGGCTCTAGCCTACTTCTGGAGTAGAGATCCCCCTAGTTACCTAATTTTGGGAAGGTACCAAGAAATCGATACTAACCCTTGGCTCAATTCTGCTGGGAATTGGTGGACAGGGTTGGGAGTAGAATACATATTTATGTGCCTCAGATATGAGGGAACATCAAACACCAAGTAAAAACTAGTTACTTACACTACCCTTTGAATGAAGAAAACCACCACTGTTTTGCATTTATTGCTTTTCCCTTCTTCATTGAAACAGCAACCTGATTTATCTCTGCCAGGGATTCCGTAGGACATTTAAAAAGTGGTCATATGTTTCACTTGCATAAGATAATTCATTATTTCTCTCTCGCTCAAAGTTTCGCTCTCTTACTACCCGTTCTCTCTTCTCAATATAGCTGACAGAAATGTCTTTTAAGGATTGCAGAGAAACACTTTAAAAGCTGGTCTCTCCTCTCATTTCCTTCTATGCTCTTGGCTGAACACCCACCACCCTATTGTTTTGAGCTTGGCTGAAAGTTAGATAATGATTGAGGTTCTGCCAGGGGTGGGGGGTTCAAGGGGGATTCCATGATACGTTCATGCTGTCTAAAAACACAAAACAGAACACCATAAACGTCTGTTCGTTTGAAATGAGCAAATACAGGCTAATATGCACTGCCGGCAGCCTGTACCCTCCTGGGCTGCTGCTCCCGTACCTTCACCTCATCATTGTTGGTTCTGCATGTCACTGGCCACTGTTCAACCGCGGGTCAACCACTTGGTGCTCCTCCCTGTCCCACCCCTACCCCCTCCAAGATGCGTTCTTCCTCCTCACACACTGCATATCACAACTCAAAATTATCACCCCTTCCAAACCAAAGCCAAGACTCTTTCATTATCTCGGGTGAGGGCAGCACAAGAGACTATCGGGCTTCCTGGAAGTCCAGCCAAGTCCCAGGCCCCCAAACCTGCAGACGTGGTCCTCTCCTCTGTACCTGTCTGCCCAGGTGCTGACCCTGCACTCAGGTCTGGGCTATATTGAGAACCCCAAGGGTTATTTCCTTCACTCCAGGTACCTGTCTGCACGTGCCCAGCCTGCTTCAAGGCCCCAACACGCCCCCTTTAGCATGGCATTCGGAACACTTCAGGCTTTGACTGCGACCCATCCGAATCGTCCAGCTGCCTGGTTTCTTACCCTTGCTTGGGTTCCCTTCCCTTTGAACACTGATGCAGCCCCATGGGTTTCCTGCTCTTCAGACCTCACTTTTCAGTTAGCTGTGGGAAGAGGTTTTTGGAGGGGGTAGTTCTACCACTACCAAGTGTTTTCTGTCCCTTTAGTTACAACTTAAAATGATGCTACTCCTCCCCAGCCCAAATGAGACCTGGGTTTGTTCTGGCTCACACTTGTCCCAGAGCCCAGGACCCTAGAGGTCAGTTACTCAATGCTGTCATTGTACTGAGAGGAGGCGCAGGGTCCTGGCATGTGGGTTGTCATCCTGAAGGGGCTGGAGGCAGAGCCTTGCTCAACCCGCAACTAAACTGACCCCTGTGCTTGCCAGGTTGGTTTTGTAAACTGAGCCCCTTGATTTATCTGTTTGAGCCTTGAATTACTGAAACTATAAAGTAGAGAGACTTCCTTGGCCCAGCATAATTCCCTGGGACTGTGGATTACTATTCAGTAGGAGAGGTGAAAGTGCTTTGGCAAACCAAAGTCACCACTCAGTTGGGAGGGAAAACTACAGGTAGGGGTCTCCAATCTTTGGTTCAAGCACCCCTATCATGCACCTCTACTATATGGATAATAATTGTTCTTTTATCATTAGCTAATTCTCCACATTTCAAATAGATAGATGTCTTGATTATTTCACATTTTGGGGCTGACCGTGTCAGTTGATTTTTTTTTTTTTTTTAACCTCAGAATGAGGTAGGAGGTTCACTTGTGACTGCTTATATTGACATTTTTAGTCTCGTCTCCGGCCGTTCCCTCCTCCCCATCCTGGCCTCACTTAGACTGCTTTAAGCTGTGAGGGTTGTTTTAATTAAAACCAGACGTTAGATTCACGTGTAAACTGCAATGCTCAGCATCAGGCTGAAAGCAAACAGCGAGGACACCTGGGCAGCTTTGTGGGCCCTCCTCAGGCGCTAAAAGGAATATCAAATACTAGTAAACGCTGCTTTGCTCATTTTAAGATGTGAGCAGAAACTTTAGTTTCTCTTCCTGCACGCGAGGGGAACCCCTGGCGGAACTTTAAAAATACAGACGCCTCTCCCCCCGTTCTAATTTCTGACTCAGCGGGCCCGGGAACTGACACTCGCACAAAGTCCGACAGCGATCCTCAAGCGAGCGGCGCCTGGAGGCGGGCGACGGGGAGGTGGCGGATCTTGCATCAGCCTGGAAGTCCCCCGGCGCGGCCGTGGGTGCGCCGAGCCCTGGCCGCCTGCAGGGGGCGCCCTCGTGGCGCGAGCCGGCCCGGAACCCGGAAGTGCGGAGGCCGCGCGGGAGTCCCGAACGCGCCAGGGCCGGGAAGGGGCGGGCGGCGCTCTGGGTCTGGCCGCGGGGCTCTGAGGTCCGGGCAGGTCGCGGGTCCCCACAACCGCCGCGAACCCACCTCCCCGCCCCACCCCGGCCGCGTCGGGCCGGCCCCACTCCGGAAGCCGAGAAGGGGGCGCGAGACAAAATGGCCGGAAACCACGGAGAGAAGTAAAGCAAGTGCGCTTGGCCGGAGGAGAGCGCCGAGCCGGGGCTGGCACGGCCCCTGTCCCCGGAGGAGACCTGCTTCGGGGCGGGGCTGGGGTGGCCTGGTGGAAGTAGCCGGGTATGGCCCGTTCTCGCCTCTTTGCGGAGCTGTAGATTGGGCCATCCAGCGAGGCTCCAGGTGGCTGTTTTCCCCCCTCGTCCCATCTCCAAATCGCTGCTCTCTCCCCTCCTTCCACAGGCTGGTCCAGGGTGAAGGGCATGGAAGGAAGTGCCCCCAATAAAGAGCAGCGGGACACAAATGAGGAATTCTGGACAAGTCACATTCCTGCGGGTCCGCAGTTTCATCCAAATAATGAGAGGCTTTGGGTTAGATTTTCTCAGGTCTCACTCAGCCCCGACATCCTATGAGTCCAGAGCTCCAGATGACGTGCTTCTCAGACGCTGCTGCCGGCCTTTGGGGCAGGGTATGGAATAGTTAGGTCCAGGATTTGGAGTCTCTTGGACCTGGTTGCAAATCCTGGATGGCTGCTTTCTGACTTTTCTTGTGACCTTCTGCAAATTACTAAATCCGTTTGTTGTTTGTAAAATGGACTTAATATCTACCATAGGGTCAGATTTCTGTAGGCCTGGATTGCAGCCCAGTGCTTGTGATGTCTGTCCTTTGGTAGCATTCATTAAATGATAGGGGGTGGGGGCAATTACCACTGCCTGAATTTTGACAGAATTGAAGGTAAGTTGGGAAAGGTCTGTCCTCTGTGGCCACAGACTGGGAGGATGTCCTGCTAATTTTTAAAAAAAAACTAAATTTGTAAACAGCCCTACTGGATGAGCAATAAATTGTAAAGTTATGGCTCAGAGGAATCTCATGTAACATGAGATGACCTTTTTCTAGGCAAACCTCTGCTCCAGTAAGGTCCTCCTGAGGCTGGAGCCCTCCTAGGCTTCTTTCTGAGTTTATTGCTTAGTGGAAGGTAGAAACCTGGACCCTTTGACTCACAGCCCCTTTTCTCATGATTAGGGCTGAGCTTCAGGATTCAGGGACTGGGGTGGTGTTAAGTGGGGCTAGGGAAAAGGGAGGCCAAGTTATCAGAACAGAGGCTGTACAGGGGCCCATTCTGGATTTTGCAGATCAGGGGAGTCAGGCACTGTTCTGGTCCCTAATCCCTACTGCTAATAAAAATTTGACCAGCCAGAAGTATTTCTGGGATTAAGGGAGGGGGTGTTTGCCAATGAAACTTTGTTGCGGATCAATATGGCCAGATAACCAAGCCAAGAGAGAGGCAGTGAGAAATCTGGGGTGGGGGAGAAGAGGGAGAATCAGAGAGAGATATTTTGGGGGTAGGGTAGGTTGGGCACCCTAAGGCCAGTGGGCATCTGGGGAGGAATGGAGAGGGGGATGTTAGAAAGGCTGTGCTTCCTTTCTTTCTCCTGGGAAGGTGCTCCTTTCTGCCACCCCAGCTGATTGGCTCGGTACAAAGGCTACAGGGAGACGTTTCTGGTTGGCCTGGCTGCCTGGGTGGATCCCTGGGCACCGGGACAGGTCAGAGGGCTTTGGCTCACCCAGCCCATCTGGCCTGCCCACCACCATAACCCCTGCTTGATACCTGTGCACGCTGCCCCCAGGGTTCTTGGGTCCTGCTTATGCCCTAGCTCGCCTCTGGCCTGCACTGCCCAGTAGTTGTGGCTGAAAGGAGTCTAACTTGTTAGAATTCATTGGGCTTTGTTCTTCCCTTTAGGAATTCAAAATTGAAACCCCTTCAGATCAAACAGGCCTGCAATTCCTGGTGTGACAAGAGCAGGATTTGCTGTTCTGAAATAGGAAAGCAATCCATTAACATTGGGCCCTCAGGCCCCTTTGCGAAAGAGATGGAAGCCTTAAAATCTGGGGATAAAAAGAGGGTCCTTCCCACGTGGATGACCACCCAGGTGGCTGAGAAGAGAGTGGTTCCGGGGAAGACCCCTAAAAGGAGGAGAATGGCAGCGGTGACGGTGGCAGAAGCAAGGTGGGACAATGTCTGGTCAGGGGACTTCTAGGGGAAATCAAGGGTAGAGCAGGGGGAGGATATGGGGGACTCACAGGGCTGGGACTTATGGTGTTGGCCAAATGTCTGACGTCTACTGAGCTCTGACGAAGTGCAGAGGCTGCTGGAGGCACATGGGTTGTCCCCGCAGACAGGTGCCCACCTGCGGCCTCCATGTTGGTGAATTCTTGGCCATTCAGGCTCCTGATTTGTCAGCACACAGATAGTGGCACCACCTCTCAGAGTTGTGCACACATTAGCCAAGCTCCTCTCTGATGCCACTTGTCCAGAACCCCTGAATGCTCATTTACAACAAAAATTTGAACCATCAAGTGGGCAAGATAAGTGGCCCAGATATTCCAGTCTCCTGTCTATACGTTCTTCCTGCAGACAGATCTTCAGGGAAGAGCAAATAAGCTGCAAGTTGCGGGGCCAGCATGAAATTAGAAGCTGGTGTGTGTGTGGGGTTAGTTGAATGATGGTAATTGCTGAGGTGTTCAGGCCACCCACATCAAGTGGGAAGCGGCTGCTGCCACCTTGGGGATGTCCTTGCCACCTGGACTACTCAGGTCAGGCCAGGATACCTGCTCTTCTAGACAAGGTGCTAGACACTCAGTGCTCCCCTTTCTGGCTCTTCCTTTTCTACATTTTCTTCTTTTTTTTTTTTCTGTTACATATCCCCCTCTTTCTGCTTGTTCTTGCTGTGTTCATTTTTGCTTTCTTCTGTGTTTGTTTTGTCTCCCCCTGTTACGGCGATGCGCCGAGTCAGCTCACTGCGCAGGCGGCTTGCCCTGCTCGCGGGCGGCTCTGCTCTGCTCGTGGGCGGCTCTGTTCTGTTCGCGGGTGACTTGCCCTGCCCATGGGGACTTTGCCCTGCCTGTGGCGGCTTTGCCCTGTCCATGGCGGCTTTTTTGCCCCACCCACGGCGGCCCTGCCCTGCCCACGGCAGCTTGCCCTCTCAAGGCGGTCTGCCCACTCGGAGAGGCCCCGGGAACCGAACCTGGGGCCTCCCATGTGGTGAACCGGTGCCCCATCCACTGGGCTACAGCCGGCCCCCTACATTTTCTTAATTGACCAACCTTCCCTCTCTGGCAGAGGCAGTCTTTCTAAAAACATGTTAATGCAGTCAGGTAAGTTTGTCAAATCTCATCCTGGTGATCTGTCTACATCTGTGCTGATCCTTTGTGTGCATTTCTCAATTTGACTCTTTGGAGCCAGGCTTCATTCCCTATTTCCAGATCTTCATGGAGACCTGGCTGAGTGTGGAAAGCCCCTCGCTATTGCCTCAGGAAGCCCCTGTGCCAGTCATGGGGTTCCCAGGATGAGGAGCCCTGCTCCTGCCCTGAGGGCACCCCTCAGCTCCCAGGTGCTGCCTTTGCCCTCCTGGTTGGAAGGCCCTGCAGGGCCACTCTCTTCTTTCTCATTTTCCTCCTCGTGAGCCCCAAGACCTGCCTGGCCTCATCTGTGGCTTCATGTCTTTGTTTCAGACTTCCTGCACTCAAGACTGTGTACTGCATGAATGAAGCTGAAATAGTAGATGTTGCTCTGGGGATCCTGATTGAGGTAAACTCTTTAGGGGCAGAAACTAGGCTTATGGTTAATGTTACTGAAAGTCACCCTGCACTGTCAGGCTGCTTCTCCCGGCCCCTTTGCCTGTCTCTTCTCTCTCACGCTCCCCTGTGGAGAGGTTCACTTAGCATTTGGGGAAAGATGTGTGATGAGGGTGTGAGTATTTGGGGATGACTAGTGTGTGTGTGGACATCACGTGTTTAACCCTTTGTGTTCGCTGAAGGATCTCAGGTGAGATGACTTCTTAACCACTGTACTTCTTACATTTTCTGGCTTCCTGAAATAATAGTAATAATAATGATAATAATTGTACCTCCATAGTTGTGTAGTACTTTATAGTTTATGTGCACACACGCACGCACACACAATCTCATCTAATCCTTAAAATACCCCAGTGACAGAGGTATTTCAGATATTATTCTCCCAATTTTACCGATGAAGAAATTTAGATTTTAGAGTTTCCATTAGTTACATAGCAAATAGGAGACAGAGCTTGGGCTTAAAGCCAGGCTTTTCATCTCTATCCTGCTTTTCCTATTTGTTTATTTTTCTTTCCTACTCAACTGTTTCTCATGTCCCTGCCCCCATCTCTCCTAAGTCCTGCTTTCTTCAAGCGCAGTAAAGAGGTAGTGGGCAGGGGCAGAGGAGGGTGAGGAGAGGGTGGGTGCTCCCTGACTGGGGAGCAGCACCTGGCCTGGTCACACACAGGCTTCACAGTCGTTCCTGGATATGATCTGTGTCGCAGAATGACAAGTTAGCATGTTAGGGAAATAAAATACATGTGTTGTCGCTGCCATTTCTTCTACTCTGCAGAGCCACAAACAGGAAAAGCTCTTGGAGCAGACGTCGCTGGCAGGAGCTGATAAGCTGGAGCTCCCCCCTACCGGCTCTGCGTCACTGAGTCCTCTTGGGAGCAGGAGCGAGGAAGAAGACAGTGGGAAAGAAGCCCTACCCCCGAGCCCCTGCCCTTCCCAGGGGCCTGAGGGTTCCAGCTCTGCCTGCAGCAGCCCTAAGGAAGAGGAGGATGTATTAAAATATGTCAGGGAGATATTTTTCAGCTGAGGGAATAAACTGTTCACAGGACTATCTGCTGAGAGCAGCCTAAGGCAGCTGGGCCTCCCCTCCTGGTCTGAGGGCTGCCCTAGTATCCTGATGGGGCTTTCTGTGTTCTTAGCTTTGTCTCCAGGGCAGGGCAGATTTCATCCCAGAGCAGAAGCCCTAGCTTCCTCCAGGCACTGGGAGCTGCCTTTTCGAGTGTGTGAAAGTAAGGAGTCAAAATTAGTTCCCATTAGAATTTGTCTCTCTATGTACTGTGCCCTCTCCCAGCCCAGAGGGTCTGGTATCCTGTAGTCTGTTTTATTCAGTAATCAGGTTTCAGAAAAAAAATGGTGGTCAAACTTAATTTTGAAAGAGAAGTATGCTCAGCAGACTAGACTTCCTGCAGTTTAATCAGCACAGTCTGTCCCTACAGAGGAAGCCTGTATTAAACAGTTTCCATCATGAGGCAATCAGTCAACCAAGGAGCCCTCACTCCATGTCCCTGTTCCGTTTGGACACCGTAAACACAGCTTGGTGACTGCTAAACCAGACAGGCCTCTTCCCCAGAGCTGCCACCTTGGTCACTGCCTTTTGGCAGACACTCTCTTGGTCCCTAGGCAGTTGCAAAGTGAGTGGGACAGGAACCCAAAGGAGACGCTCAGGACAGATCATGCCAGAGTCCTCATTTTTGCTTCTGTATTCAGTGTGGCTTCTGACAGGCACAGAAGGAGTAACCATTTGCCCTGTAGATATTCCAAGACAGGTACTGAAAATACATGAAATTCCCCAATGCATGAACTGTTGTGGTTATATCCTTTCCAATTCTGGGTTGAGAAGTGTATGTATGTGGAACCATTTAATCTTATTCACATTCCTCTCCCTCCCAAGGATTGGATTATCTGCTCCTATGCTCCTAGGTCGCATATTTGGAATGATTTGCCAGCTGGACTGCCCTGCTCGGACTCCAGGGCTTGGAACTTTTTCAGGGGAACCCTTCAAAGCCAACAAGGCTTCTTTCTGCCCCATGTATTCTGTTTTCAGTGAATCCCTCAGAGGTCCTTCTTGGACCTGCAGGGATCAGCTCTTTGAGAGTAGAGTCTGTGGTGAGGGGCTCATCACATCTGACCCACCCTGGGCAGAGAAGGTGAAACTTAAAGCATACACAGGAGGGGTGGGTCAGCTTGCTCCCCAGGGCCCTGGGGGACAATAAGGTGCTCTCTCATGATGCTCTCACACACCCCTGCCCCATTTGTTGAAATAAACCTACATTGGGTTCCCCTCTGGCAGTTGGCAAATGGGACTGGAAGTCAGGCCCCATGACAGGAATCCTTATCTTCCCCACCCTCCTGAGGATAAAGTAAGAATAATTTGCTCAGCTCAGTTAATTACAAAGCAGGAGCTACGTGGTTTAGGTGTCCTTGGGAGCCTCAAGTCCTGAAGGACAGACAACTCTACACTAAAGCTGCAGGTGCCCTGCTGCCCTTGCTGCCTCTTGGCCTGATATGCCCTGTCGGTTTGGTCTTTGCAGCAGCAGCCGAGGCCTCCTTGACACTGGGTGCCCCACCCTCTCCGCAGTGGGTCCCCTCTGCCAGGGCTTGCGATCAGCATTAGCTGTGAAGCAGGATGACTGAGAAGAGAGACCAGCCCTTCAATTCTCTGGCACCTTCTCTGAGCATAGTTCAAACTGAACATATACATCCTTGCAATCACATAAATGAGCCTAGCAGCTCTCAAGCTTGCTTTTGTGCTTCTCTGCCCTCTGAGGGAACACAGCTGTGGCCAAGAGCAAGAGAATGAGTAAGGCCTGGGCAATGCCCAGCGCTAGAAACGCAGGCCCCAGGAGGGAAAGCGTGATCCACTTCCACGTGTAGGAGAGGAAGAGACCCAGGCCGCTGGCCAGCAGCACTGAGGAAGCCGCCAGGAAACCCACGGCCAGCTGCCACTCTCCCTCGTCTCTGTTGCACCAGGCCAGTAGGAGAGGCAGGGGCACGAAGAGAGTAAGGACCAGGGCACCGTACACCCCAAGTCTGGCCAGGGCCAGCCCAACCCGAGGCACCCCCAGGGCCTCCAGCTCAGGAAACTGGTGGCACTGTAGGGAGCCGGTGCCCTCGTTCCACAGGCAGAAGTTATAGAAGCCGATTCTCAGGGTGGGCAGGTCAGTGAGGTTGCCAGCCTTCCAGAGAAGAGCGTAGAACAGCAGGGCGATGACCATGACAGTGAGGCTCATGATGCTCAGGAACAGCAGCAGGTTGCCCCTCCTGGGCTTTGGGATGGCCATTCTCTCCAGGTACCTGAGGGGAAGTTAACACCTGTGAATGACCAACTCTCCCTCTCCCACTCCCAGTTTCTGTACAATCTCAGGTTCTCCCTTCCGGCATTCCACGAAAGCACAATGCAGCAAACTTCTTTGCCGCACCCAGGCATGAGAAATCTTGACCTGCTATATGTCACCTGATTCCTCTCTGGTCAGAGTTCAGGGAATGAATGCTTCCCAGCAGCTTTGAATGCCTGAAATGTCTTAACCGAAGTGCCCTTTGGTCAGAGGTTTTGCAGTAGGCTAAATAGGACAGACCATTGGAAATACTTGTTTTATTATGAGGTGATTTCTCAGATCCTTATCCAAGGCAGGTTTTGACTGGAGGGAGGGAGAAAGCTTCTGGTTACTGGAGACCTGAAGGTGGAAGAAAGTATTGAAGACTCAGCAGACCAACGTGGCTAAGATTAGAATCTCCTGGAGAGCTGTGAAAATAAGCCATTGCTGGGCTGCACATCAATTAAATCAGCACAGGCTTGGGCCCCGGGCACGGGGGTGTTAAAAAAGCTGTGCAGCCCATTCTCAAGTGAGCCAGGGTTGAGGCCCTCTGCCAGACCCACTTTGTAACTCCACCTGCCCTGTTTTGGGAACTCATTACTGGCTTATGACAAGATGCACCTGGTGATGAAATCATATCATAGTACTCATTACTTTTTGAGTTTTTCCTGATAACATCATTAATATATGTTAATTATAGAAAACTTAGAAAATATTTTAAAAATCTATAAAAAGCACCTTTAATTCCACCACACACAGAGCCATTGTTGGCACATAGGAAAAGAAACATTTTTAATACATATCTATTTATACATATAGATATATTTTAGAAGGTACCAGGGATTGTACCCAGGGCCTTGTACATGGGAAGGAGGCGCTCAACTAGTGAGGTACATCTGTTCCCCAATGAGTTGGTTTTTTTGTTTGTGAGGCTAGTGAAATAGGAAATCAATAGACAGATCTGGAGCCGGGCAAGAAGTCCATGTGGACATTGACACCCCCAAGATGGCTGCTGGAAGACCCTCACGGAGAAACCCCAGATATTCTCTCCAGGGACATTTTCACGCAGTGAGCCCTCCCGGGGGGATTGATGGGTGGGGTAATCAATCAAAACAGCAAACAGCTGGAGCTCCTCCCGTGTCATTAGCAAAGGGGTGGAATAATTAATGGTTTAAAAAGCAAGCGCAAAGACTGAACTCTCTCTCTCACCTTCTGTGCCCTGCTCTCGCCACCCCCCGCCCCACATGGATCAATATACAAGTAAAACTTGGGCATTTATAATCTATAATGGGAAATTGTAGTCTGTAAATCGGTCCTCTTTATCACTTTTTAGTCCCTTCCTCTCTACCTATGATCTGTTCTTTCCTCCTATTTCTTTTCCCTGTGTACCTTAATAAATTACTGGCCTAATCAATGTGACCTGCTCTTGAAACTCATTTCTGCAGCATAGTCAAGAACCTAGGTGAAATCTGGCAGCGTTAGCAGGCGCTCAACCACTGAGCTATATCCGCTCCCCAACAAAAGTTGGGTTTTTGTTTGTTTGTTTTGTTTTGTTTTTAGGAGGTACCCGGGATTGAGCCCAGGATCTCATACATGGGAAGCAGGTGCTCAACCACTTGAGCTACATCCGCTCCCCCAGTATAATTTTAAATAATCATCTTGTTGAACTTCTTTTTCACTGAATATTATGAGCGTTTTTTAAAGCTGTTAAATATTCTTCAAAAACATGGTTAGTGGCTGCATAATAGATCAAATCATAGATTTAGCCATTGACTCTATCATTAGACAAATTGTTTCCATATTTCATGATTATAAATAAGTGATGGACAATGAAGATGCTTATATGATTCTTGTTTGACTTTTCCTTAGGCGAAATATTTTGAAATACAATCATTGTGTGAAAGGTAGAAATATTTTTTAGTGATTTTACTGCATATTGCAAATTGATTTCCAGAACACTTGGTCATTTTAATCCTTCTAATAATATATAAAGTACCCATCTCATCATTTTTAAGAAAGTCTTTTCACTACTTTTTAAATCAGAAGGGCTTCTTCAAATCGGCCTGTAAAGCAGTAGTCTGAATACTACACACACACACATTTTCCCCAATATGGAATAAAACAGCCATTTACATCTTGATGTGACCATGGACACACTTCTGTGAGCCTTATGAGACACTGGCCCAAGGTACAGATGGGGAGTGAGTGGGCTCATCTCAGAGCACTCCTGCCAGGACTGCCAGGTGGTGTCCAGCAGTGGAGTGTGTGGTGGCCATTGCTGGCCCTCGGGAGAGGCCTGATGCCAGTCACAGGGGAACAGCCCCCTCTTTCCCAAAGCTGACTGGAGGAAGTCTGGCTGACTCCCTGCACCACATCTGTTCTGCAAGAACAGAAAGACAGCTCATGGAGACAAAACCAACACAGTAGGAAGGAACAGGACGTGGGGCAGGCTGAGAGATAGGGCGGCTCCATTCTAAGCACCTGAGTATGTATAAATTATGAGGATAAAGTTAGGCAGAGACATGGGAACATTGGCTGGGGGTTGAGGCTGGTGCCTATTAGAACAAAAATGTGAACCAACTGCAGGCACTGAGGCCCAAAGCCTGCTTACTGCCACCTAACACCAAGGCCACTGTTCCTGGGCAGCCAGCAACACTGAGCAGCCAGTGGCTTGTGCCTGCAGCTTCTGAAGCGGGAGAATGAGTGGGCATCTCAGTGGAGGCTTATCATTCAAAGGCTTTGCAGGTATCCATACATGCTCAGTTAGCAGGGAAACCTTGAGAGGCCAAAGACCCCTCTTTGAATGTAGTTGGGACATTCTTGGAGCAACAATGTTTGCTACAGAGAGATTTATCAGGGGGAAAAAAAAAGGTTGTCTGTAGTCCATATATTGTTAGATTGGTATGATGAGAAGTATTAATCAGTCCAGGCCATATGGGAAAAATTCCAACAGGAACATATTTTGTATGGTTCTGCATATTTAACACATGTTCGTAAAACCTGTATATGTGTTTTTAATCCGTTTAGGTATTCTAGGGTGTCAAATGGATTTCCAGAACTGGAGTCCTGAGTTATACCCCTCTGCTTACAGGAAATAAGATTTGACTTGCCGGCTTTGTCCAGGCACAAACTAAGTTGGGAGTTGGGGGTGACTTCACATGAAATTCCCTCTTATTTCCGTTATTTCAAACCTGTTACACTTGGGCCTTCAAAAAATCATGAGAACTAAATGTTTTTGACTGGAAAACAGAGCTAAATTAAAAAATATGTATATGTGGCTCCCTAGAGGAAAAGAAGGTATCACCCACCTCACACTGCAGCTACTGCCAGGGGCCTGGGACTTTGTCTTTGACTTCCTCATTTTCTCTCAACTGACCTTTTGGGGGTTTTAAGTGAAGATTGAAACAAAATAAAATTGGAGCCAAAAAGCCCATGAGCAGGCCTGTGGTGAAGGTGGTTGTCCCTGGTTCACCGTTTTCTTCTTCTCACCTCTGTACACACGTGGAACTCAGTCCTAGTCCCTGCCCCTGGTGCTTGAGGATCTCCACCCTCTGGCGCAACATAAAACTTGAAATTCTCCAGGCAGGCCCAGCTCCCTTCTGTCTTCTGCTTTTGCTCTGCATAGCCCAGCATCTGCTCAGGCTGTGCCCACACCTGCCTGCCCACCCTCTCCAGCCATTCCCCAACTCCCAAAGCCCTGCTTTGGGAGAATCTGCCGATTCTGATTCTTCCTGAGCGTTTCTGAACCACTTTAGCCCACACAGTGATTCAGCCATCAGCCAGAACACAGGTGCCGCCAAACTGTAAGCTCTCTGAAGAACAATCTTCAACTATTTTTGCTGTCCATTTTAACCCAAGAATGGTGCCTGATATCCAGTAGGAACTCACTAAAACTTTTGAATGAATGCCAATGCCATGTAGTATTGCTCAGTTATTTCTTCTGAACACAATAAAGCTTCTTGAGGTGAGGAGCCCTCTTTTATGTCTCACTGAAGCGCCCCCAGCACTCAGTGCAGTGCTTGGCTGTTGCCTCCTAGTTGAGGTATGGAAAGGCATCAGCAACTCTTGCACGGAGAGGCTGGAGGCTTGTCCTAGCTTCTTGGTCTAAACATCTCACAGGGAAAGGATATGGATATGTGGTTGGAAATCCGGGGCCACTGTGTGCCCTGCCTCCTCTGCTGTCCTTAAAGCCTATTCTTTTATTTGGTTTTTTAACACTCCTGGTAGTCATGGTCTCACCACACTGAACTTTTTAATTCCCTTTAATGACAAGCCTGTGCTTCCTCGGAAAGCAAAAGGGAAGATTGCTGAGTCACTGTTGCCATTTTTAGATGAAAGTTTTCCTGTTTATAAGAAAGTAATACATGCCGATTGCAGAAAAGTAGAAAAATATGTGAAAGTATGGAGGAAAGATGAAAAATCATCTATCACTTCAGGTCATAGAAATAACCGCTCCTAACAACTTATTTCCTTCTATAATATTTTTTTACATAGTTGAGATCACATAAACATATGTTTGTATTCTACTTAGTAAGCATCATTATGGTGTGAATATCTCCCTATGTCACTAGAAATGTTCACTAAACAATACTTTTACTGGCTGCATAAAGCTATATCTTAGTTTATAGTTTTTGTATATTATGTTTTGTACATTCTGGGGAATATGATAAATAATGTGGTGGTGAATGTGAATCACTTTATCCATCCACCAGCAGTTTAAAAGAATGCTTATGTCATCGCATACTTCCCCATATTGAATATTCACAAGTCTTTTTGTCTTTGTTTTTTTTTTTAATGAGGTTTTTTTGGTAATTTTTTTGTATTCGTTCATTATTTATTTATCCCCCCTTGCTGCTTGTCTTCCTTTGTTGCGCCAGCTCACTGCACTGACACGGGCCCTGAGCTCACTGCACTGCGGCAGGAGCGCCTTCACAAGGAGGCCCCAGGGATCGAACAAGCCGGTCCATGTGGTAAACGGGAGCCCAACCAATTGAGCCACAGCTGCTTCCTTGGTTTTTCTTTAATAATTAGTAATGTTTAACATTGTTCAGGTGTTTGTTGACTATAATCTCTTTTGAAGTGCCTATTCAGTTCCTTTGCTTTTTTTTTTTAAATCAAATTGAGTTTTTAGTTTCTGTTTATCAATGTATATGAGCATTTTATAAATAAAGGCTGTTACCTGTTTGCTGTCATAATTGTCCCTGGATCAAGACACAAACTTAGACTGAAGGTCAGCGAGTTGATTTGACTACTGTCATTTGAGAACCAAAGTCTGAGCTGGGCCTTAGGTGGGGAGGTGACCTCTGCTAGGAAAAGAAATAAATTCCAAATTAGGGAAATAGAATGAAAATGTTCTCAGACTACTAATTTGAGGCAGCCTCCCCCTCCCCAGTCTAAGCACCTCTAAATTTTCCACACTAATAAAAAAGAATGGAATTGTAGCCGAAAGAGACACAAACATTGCATCATTTGATTCTAAAATATATTCTTGTCTGGTTTATATTAAGAGTAGTGAAACTTTCCTGAGGGTGTGGCTGAGAGACAATAAGAATTCTGGCCAATTGTTGCATTGAAAAATCCCTCTGGGTTTGTGGTTTTTCCCTGGCTGTCCCCTGTGGTGGATTAGCAGGGCCTTAGGCTTTCCAGGTTCAGAATACCAGGACACCTCAACCGGCAGAGAAATTGGGGTGAACTGGAGAAATTTTTTCAAGGATAGGTTTACATTTCCAGCCCTGAATACAAATAACTTCTTGCCTATAAAGAGCCACTCCTTGCCTCTAAGGAACACTTGAGAAGGGGTGAATGAACAAGGAGACCGTTTCCTGTGACTTCTTGCTATCGACACTTATTTATTTAAGATGGCCAAAGAACACTGGCTACCTCTTGTTCTCTTGAGTTGCAGGATCAAAGTGACATTTGCAAACTGCCCATAATACCTTGAGTCCCTTTTCATAGAGGAAGCTTTATTGCTCCAAACTCCATTTCCCAACCATACTTCATACTTTCTCCTCATATGCTAAAATATCTGACAGCTTAATAATCCTGTAACTCTATTGCATACAAATATTGAACCTACACTTATCTATAACTTCTAATTTGTCACTGCTTATTATCATGGTTTTACACAGTACATTTCCACCTTATTCCAATATTTGAGATTCCCACAGATTCCTTCTCTTCTACTTTGTCTTATACAAAGAATCCCCATTTTCTTTGAATCAAATTGCTCCTCTCACTTGAATGTCTAATGATACTCAGGAACCTGACGTCATAAATCCCAGTGCTTCTTTAGTCTCCTCCCATTAACCCGAGTTCCCCAATTGCGTACCTCTGGGACTAGTAATTGCTCAGTGGACTTCTGCCTTTTCCCTCAGGCTGGCCTCAGAGCACACCTACACTGTCTTTCATATCAGATGGTGGTTCATCCCCCTTAAGGGGGCATTCTTATTTCATGCAGCAAGTGTTAAATAAATCCTTATAGTGTACCAGGGGAGAGGAATGGGAGCGCCCATAGAGGCAACAATGATGAACGTTCCCTTCAGCTAGAGTTTCTTTTCCCTGAGGGTGGGGACTAGACTCCAGGACACCTGGATTCCTCCACCAGTGAGGAATATCGTATTTTCTACCTGGCAGGTCTTTATATGTTCTAGGAGTTACCAAGGATGACTAATCTGAGTGCCCTATTTTCACAAGTAACATTAACAATCGTTTTGACATTCTTCCTGGAGAGAAGATACCTCAGTGCTGTTACTGTACATGTTACCTTTTGGACGTCTATTATTCTTCCTCTCCCTTTCTCCCTCCCTTACCTTCAGCTACAGTGGCTTCTTTGGTATTTTCCAAAACCTGCAGGCAGGCTCAGGACTCTTGCACTAGCCATTCCCTCTGCCTGGAATGGCTTTCTATTGGTTGCATGTCTCCTTCCCTTACCTCCTGCTCACAAGTCCCTTTCTCACTGAGGCCTTCCCTGGGTAGCATTTTAACAACTGCAATACCTCCCTCCACATACACCCAGAACTTCCTGTGTCCCTTCCCTGCTCTTCTTCCATAGCACCTGTCACCATCAAAAGTCTAAATATTTTATTTATTGTCTATCCCCGCCCCCACTAGATTGTAAACTCCATGAGGGCAAGGATTTTTGTCTGTTATTCATTTTTATCTATCTATATATCTCTCTGTCTTTTACTTGTAGATCCCCAATACCCAGGACAGTAACCGGCACATGGTAGGCACCCAATGAAGACTTACTGAATGACATATGAACTACCGAATGAGTGCAGCAATGACACATACAGCTTCTCTGAAACTCCTCCCTCTGTTTATTTTCTTGACCTTCTATTGCACTGTCCTGGTTCTCCTCCCACCATTCTGACTGATCCTTGTTGCATTTTTTTATTCCTCCCATTTCTTAAATGTAAGTTTTCTACACAGTTCTCCTTTCTTTGTCAGATATGACATCTAAGTCCATGGCTTCGAGAGTTGAGCACTGTGAAGTCATGTGAGAGGATGGACACTAGAAGTGGTGACCACTAAGGTCAAGGGGCAGCAGCCCCCTCCTCCAACCTAACACCACCAGGGGCAGTCACCACCATGGCTTTGAGGACTGTGACCCAGGACTTAGATATTTTTATTTTGTTGCTGTCAGACATTACACATTTTGAAAAATTTGCAGGACAGAAAAAACAGGCAAGTTGTTTAGGTTGTTATCAGTTTCACATTCATTTCCTGGCCCTTCCTTTCATTCATGATTTAAGATAACCATCGGGAAATTTAGAGGGGAGAACCTGCTTTGAGAAGTCTCTTCCATCAGTGGAAGGGGTCTAGGAAAGAATCTAACTTTATTGAGAGACTTATTAATAATTAAAACCAAACCCCAAATCTCTTGAGCCTTCTCTGTGTGCCATGCCCTGTGCTAAGCACTTAACATGGACTCTCTTATTAAATTCTCACAAATTCCTCTGTTGGGGAAGATGTACTATCACTATCGCCATTTTTCAGAGGTGAAAACTGAGCCTTAGTGAGCCTCAATTACGTGCCTAAGCTTATACAACCAGTGGATGGCAGAGTCTGGCAGGCCACATGCTGAGAACACTGTTTTAACTACTATCAGAGCTTGCCTCAAACTGCACGGATGCCTACAGAGGGTCTGGCCCCTCACATACATTATCTCATTTAATTTTACAACATTTTGTGTAGTGGAGACAAGGTGCCATCATGGTGCAGAGCATAGACATTGAAGTTCTGTAGGTTTAAATCCAAGCTCTACCATTTACTAGCTCTGTGACCTTAGGCAAGTTATTAATGTCCCACTACCTAGTTTTCTTATCTGTAAAATGTGTATAATGACAGAACTTATTTTGTAGATTTTGTAGAAATTAAATGTGGTAATTTATGTATAGCACTTAGAACATTTCCTGGTGAGTGTTATTAAAAGTCCAGGGCCACACAGCCTATGAGTGGTGCAACTCTAGGGGAGGCAAATGGCCTGGAGCTATTAACAGAGCTTTCCTGAAGAACCTGAGCTCCAGGAAGCTGTCCTGGTTTACGTTTGGTGATGATGAGTTCAGAGTGCAACTGCCACGTTGAAAGAGGCAACAAAGCGTGGTGGCTAAGGGCACAGGGTTCATATGACTGTGCTCTTGTTCACGAGTTGTATGGACCTGGGCAAGTTACTTAGCCTCCGGGTGCTTCCCATTCTCCTCTGTAACAAATCCTCTGTCACATTCCTCACGGTGCTGTGTGAGACTGAGCAGTTAATATCACTGTAAATGGAGGATGGCTTGTTGTGTGTTAAGTGTGCAAGTATCTGCTCTGATGATGCTGCTGATGCTGTGAAGATTCAAGGAGAAAAAGGGGGATTGAGGGATGAATAAAGCAGAGATGAAGGTCAAGTATATAGGAAATACTAGCAGAATAGTCAGAAAAACGAAATTTGACAGGGTACAAAGCCAGGTTGAACATTTACTTGTCAGAGGAGGCTGGCAGCTCTGACTGAAATCTTTCGGGCTGAACACATTTAGGATTTGTGTGTTCATGGTTTGGGTGTGGCTCTGACAGAAATAAAAAGGGAAGAAGAGGGGGAAATGTGTCATATTTCCTTTGGCAGAAATGAGTCCAGGTTCTCAAGACTACACCATGAAACTGCAATATAGAGGCAGAAGCATGACTTCAATCACCAACAGACCTAACAAGCTAATGAAATAGTTTATTTAAATGGTTCCATTAATACTAGCTTACAATTTATTCGATTGTTTTATTCTTTGTTAACCCTCACTAGTAGATAATCTAGCCAGGAACAGAGATTAAAAAAATTTTAGAGGGAGGAAAAAAAACTCTTAAAAATGAAAAAATGCCTGAAAACTGGGGAGCCCATCCTCATACGGATTTTTTTTTCCACTTGGTTTTTATTGGTGGAACAGGACCAAAAGTAGAATTCAGGGCTTATTACTACCAGAAACTAGCAGCTGCCTTTGGCTGTTGACTGTTGGTTCTTCAGCTCTATCCCTCTTTTTTGAGATTAGAGTGGAGATTCAACATCCCCCTTCTACTGATGAGACCAGGATGTCATCATGTTACCCATTAATGGTGCATTTTGGGTGATTCCCTGAGTGCTAGGCCCTGGGGAATCAGTGATACGTGGGCAAACCAGGTGCCTGCCTTCATTGAGCTTGGACTCTAGTCAGGGAGACAAGCACCAAATGTAAAGAAAACAAGATAATAAGCAGGATGAAGTGAGGGAGAGAAACTGGAGGAAGGAGGTGATGACTCCAGGTTAGAGTGTTAGGGAAGGCCTCTCTTTGGAAGAGACATTTGGTTTGAGGCCAAATGGATGTGAAAGAGTCAGCCTTGTGATGAGCCAGTGGGGGAGTCTTCCAGGAAAAGAGTGCAGTGGTTATAAAAGCCCAGTGGAAAAGAGTTGAGTGAATTAGAGGAACAGACAGCTCCTGTGGGGCCTTGTAGGCCAGGTGCAGGGGTTTGAATTTTATTCTTCTGAGTGGTCCAGGAACTCATGTCCCTCTTCTGCCAAACCATAAGGAGAGAGGCACCAAGAAGGTGGAGGTGGAAAAGCAGAAAGAGGTGCTGAGTTGGGGAGAAGAGTGAAGCAAAAATGACAGGTATTATCTCCACAACAATTCCGCAGAGGACTAGGTAAAGACTAAGACTTTTCAAATGCAGTCTGTACTCAACAGTTAGAAGGAAAGAAGAGGAGGAGGAAAAGAATAACA
>PVKH010000851.1:16850-33992 GCA_004027955.1 Chaetophractus vellerosus | reverse complement strand
TAGATACAACAGCCAGAGGGACCTTTATAAACCAGATTGGTGCCAAACATTTGTTAGTAGATTCCTTCTGCACTAAAAATGAAGTCCAAATTCCTCTATAGTCCATGGCCTATAGAGACCTCAAGCCTTTCACTCTGGTGTGTGGATCTCATCTATCGTTGGCCCCTCCTTTGTTCACTGTGCCCCAGACCCTGGCCTTTCATTTTCACTAACATGTCACCCCTTTCTACCCCATGGCCTTAGTATTTGACTTTGATATTCCTTTATCTGTAAAGCTTGTCCTATTGTCCATCCTAAGAATGGCTTCTCGTCCTTCGCATCTCAATTTGTACATCGCCTTCTCTGACTCACCTTCCGTCGTCACTCCTTCTAAAAACAAAGTTACTCTCTATCATGTCCCTTTATTTCCTTCATGGCATGTCTCATTTCTCTGGTTGATTATTACAACAGGATGCTATTGTGACTTTTTCTCTCACATTAAATGTGGCCTCGGGACCTTATGGACTAACAGGACTCCTGGGATGAACTACTCTAAATCCCGTTTTAAATATTCCTAAGCTTCAATCTTTTCTGCACTTACTCATTTTAGTCATGCTACAGATGCCATGCCATTTTCTTAGCTCATCTCTATATGCTGAATGATACTGACTGAGCTATTAATTTTAAGGATCTTTATTTTGAAGCCTTGCCAGTTAAAATTATTATGCCTCCTTCTTCATTCAGTTAAGAGGGAGATTGTTTTGACAATGATTGTTGACAATGATTGTTTTGCATGTGTTCTTTCTTCTACAGAAATTCAGAATGTGAAGTGGTATTTATTATTTGGTAACTAATGCCCTAACTTGATTTCATTAGATATATTGGGGAGAAAGAGGAAAAGATATTTGAGCTTTTGGTTCTGACCAGCCTCCCCGTATACCTCCCTACCCTTCAAGAACAAGAGTCAGTAAATTCATGATGACACTGACAAAGAGAGGGGAAACACAGAAACCTTGAGATTTTGACAATTTTTTTATGGACAATAGATAGACGCATATGGAGATGAATCAGAGTAAAGAAGCCACAGCTCAAAGGAAAGGAAAGGCTACAGTGTAGGTGGTAGAAGATTGCCCCTGGCAGGTACAAAGAGCAGGAATAGGAAGTAGGTCAACAATCAAAGAGTATAATTGGAGGGCTATGAAGAGAATAGTGTCCAAGTCAGCCTCTGTCCATCATGGATGCAGGGACAAGGTTCATCCCCATGCTGAATCTGGAGGATACTCTGTCAGAGAACCTGCATGAGAAGGTATGAGATGAGACACTTCTATGGGAAAGGGATGGGAGATGACGTTTGGCGGTATTTATTATTTGGTAACTAATGCCCTAACTTGATTAGGTGTATAGACTGCTCTCAGTCTATACACCTAAATTAAAGGCATTGAGTTACACTCCTGCCCTTATGCAAACCATTTGCAACTGGAAAATTCTAAAAAGAAGGCTGCTGAGTAAATAGTGTGCTGGCATCTACAAGGAACACATGCCAATTGCCAGTGTTAATCAACCTGGTTCCTAAATATGAAATTTGAAAATGCACAAAGAATTTTAAATACACAAGTTATTTTAAGAAAATCAGGGGTATGAAGAAAGACCAAGGTGATCAAACAGAAGAACTAACTTTAGGGAACATAAAAAACAAACAAACAAACAAACAAAAAATAGCAAAAACCCAAACAAAACAAAAAACTTTAAACAATTTAATTAATGATATGTCTTTGGGTTGAAGTAACCCACTGAATTCCCAGCATTATTATTTTAAGAAATTCTACATCTATACACAGATGAATTTTCAGAAAACCTAAGGTAAAGAAAAAATCCTATAAACTTCCAGAGAGGAAAAAAATGCCATTAAAAAGGAATGAGAACAAGATTGGCACCAGTCTGCTTAACAGCTAGAAGACATGAAGTTCTGAGGGAAAATGATTTTTAAGTAGGAATTGTTTACCCAGTCAAACAATTAATACCATGTGGACAAAGAAGAATGATATTTTCAGACATGCTAAAGCTCAGAAAATTTACTTCTTACATATCCTTTATGAAAAATAAAATTGAAATAGACTCAACCAATACAAAAAAGTAATCTAGGAAAAGGCAGGCATGAGATCCAATGAACTTGGGACTTAAGAGATCAATGACAGTGGGTAAAGACCCACACAATTAAAAAAAAAAAAGAGTTCAACGAAAAAAAAAATTCCAGAATCACAGTTGTACAGCTGGCTGGAGATCAATTAGTTCATGTGTGAAGAGAAAATCATGGTTATGGGTAGAAAAAATTTGGGAAGAAAGCAGGATTTCTGTAACTAAATAGTAAGCTTAAAAATAGCCCAGTGGATAAGGGCACTGGTACACCACATGGGAGGCCCCGGGTTCGGTTCCCGGGGACATCTTCGAGCCGGCAGATAGCCTTGAGAAAGGCAAGCCGCCGTGGGTGGGGCAAAGCTGCCGTGGGCAGGGCAGAAAGCCTCCACGGGCAGGGCGGAGCCGCCACAGGCATGGCAAGTCACCCGTGAAACACGGAGCTGCCACCCGCGAATCACGGAGCCAAGCAGCCCGTGAAACACAGAGCTGTGCTGCCTGCAAAACACGGAGCGGAGCTGCCCGTGAAATGGAATGGAGCCACCTACGAGTGGGGCGAGCCGCCTGCGCGGAGGGCCGACTTGGCCCGTTGCCGCAAAAACGGGGGTAGACAAGAAGCAGACATAGAAGAACACAGAAGAATGGACACACAGCAAGAGCAAGCAGAAAGGGGGGGGGGATATGTAACAAAAAAACTGGATAAAAGTAAATAAATAAATCTTAAAAAAAAAAGCTATAGGAAAAAGAAAGCTTATTAGAAATCCCAACAAAAATCAAAACGTTGTATGAAAAGACCACTGTTTTATATGAAGCAGAACAAAACTGTCTGAGAAATTGTAGGATTATTAAAAATGAGAAGAAATTTGAGCTTGATTCTTCAAGTGGTCCATATTTAGTGATATAGGGTTTCATTTCTTCCTCTTTGGGTCAATCCTATAATTTGCTGACTAATAGTTAACTATAATCCAGCATAATAACTCTACTATTTTGCATGTGTATTGGAATCAACCTGTGGATAGACCTCTGAAAACTGACTTATTATAGAACATATTGATAATTTAAGCCTAGGCAATGTGAAAGTAGAGCTATAGAAGTGGGACAATGAAGGGAAGAATAAAGGAGATAATTATCTTACTTAAAAATGGGGAGTAAAAATATGGATAAAGTATGTGTATGTTGGGAACCAGCTGTGGCTCAATTGGTAGGGCTCTGGTTTACCACATGGGAGGCCCCAGGTTCAGTTCCTGGGGCCTCCTCGAGAAGGCAGGCCGCCGCGAGCAGGCAAGTTGCTGTGAGCAGGCAAGCCGCCGCACGGTGAGCTGACTCGGCAGGATGCCACAGCAGGGGGAGACAAGCAGACACAGAAGAATGCAAAGCAAATGAACACAGCAAGAACAAGCAGCAAGGGGGGATATATAAATAAATAAAAATAATTTTTTTAAAAAAAGTATGTGTATGTTATTTAAATATTTGAATAGGACCAGTAAAATAAGTGAAAATAAGTATTACTAATGAAAATTGGAAGGAGGAGGAAACAGAGATGGATTAAAATCTTCATCTTTCATATTGAGAAACCAGTAACTACTGCTTAAGGTGGATAAATCAATAAGATAAATAAAAACAATGAACATTTATTTAAAGCTTTGAATGAAATCAACTATAACTAAAAAACAGAAATGATTAAAAATGATTTCCTGGGAGTGGATGTGGCTCAAGAGGTTGGGCGCCCACCTGCCACATGGGAGATCCTGGGTTCAGTTCCCAGTGGCTCCTCAAAAGACAAGAACAAACAACAAGCAAAACAAGCAAGAGAGCCAACTCAGGGAAGCTGATGTGGCTCAGTGGTTGAGCATCGGCTTCCCACATACAAGGTCCCAGGTTCAATCCCTGGCCCTGGTACCCCAAAAAAAAAAAAAAAATTCCTTTGGGGAGTGAAACTGAAGAAACAAGGAAAGAGACTTTAATTCTGTTTTGTGCCTTTTTTGGGTATTGTTGGAACTTTCTTTTCACATCACTATATTATTTTAAAATACCTTAAAATAGATTAAAGTAGGAAATAATTACTGACAAAATGGGGTCTAAATGTAGTACATTAAATTTAAAGTTATATAACATTTCTTTAAATCACAAAGTCTGCTCTACTGTGATAGTACCTTTCTAATGCCAATTGTTATATTGGGGAGTAATTTTAGTGTATCATGTAAATTGTATTTGTTCATTTGCAATCATATACAGTCTATCCCAATACCTAAATATTTTGCACCACCAGATAATAGCAGCTGAATGTAAAGTATGCCAATGGTCAGCTTTGGATGTCCACAGTCCTGTTCATAATGGAAAGAGTATGGTACTATGGCAGTTTGAAGCTGGGTGGACCCCAGAATATCACACCCTGAGAGCTGATCCATTCCTGTGGGTGTGAACCTATTGTAGGTGGGACCGTTTGATTAGATTAGACCCAGTTAAGACCCATTTGATTGAATTACTTCTGTAAGGTGTAGCCCAGCATGGATCTTAATCTCTTACTGGAGTCCTTTATAAATGGGATGAATATATAGAGAAAAAGGTTGCAGACACAGAGAGAAATCCCCAGAAGCTGAGAGAGAAAGTCCCAGAAGCCAGAAGCTGAAATCAATGGAAGCTGGGATAGAGAAAGCCACAGAACAAGAAAGCCACCAGAACAAGAAGCTGAAAGCAACAGAGCTTGGAGGAAAAGTCAGAGACCGGCAGTTCCCGCCATTGTGCCCTGCTATGTGACAGGAACCCAGGATCACAAGCAGCCATTTCTTTGAGGAGAGAGCTTTGCCTGATGCCTTGATGTGGACATTTTTCTCAGCCTTGGAACTGTAAGCTTATAAATTAAAAAATCCCTTTTGTAAAAGCCAACCCATTTCTGATATATTGCCTTGGCAACCTTTAGCAAACTAAAACAAGCACTGAGGAAGGCTAGATTAGGGAATAAGACAAATCTGTGACCTGGCCAAAAAACCCACAGCCATGAAAGCACATGGCCGTGGGAAACCCCCCTGCAGGAGAGACCTCACAAGCTGGCTGCTGGATGAACCTCCCGAGAATTCCCCATTCAGAATGTGGGATATCATCCGGAATCAAGGAAAAGCTACGAATGGTCTCAAGGGGCTTTGCCATTGGGCTGCCCAGGGGAATTGACGGGTGGGGTAACCAATCAAAACAGCAAACAGCCGGGATTCCTCCCTTGTCATTAGCAAAGGGGCGGAATGACAAACAGTTCTAAAAGCAAGCACAGAAGGTAAATTGGCTCTTTTTTCCTTTTTTTTTCCCCTTGCCGGGTTCTAGCCCTTTTTCACCCCTGTTCTTGCCCTGTTCTGCCCTTTCCCTTTCCTGCCTGGATCCACACACAAATACTCCTGGGGACTTGTAATCTGTTGGGGACTTGTAGACAGGAAGGGCACTTGTAGACAGGAAATCATGGAAATCAGCCCTTTTTGCTCTCTTTGCCTTTTTTGCCTTTTTTTGCCCTGATGCCCTTTCTCTTGCTGCCTGGACCAGCATGCAAGTATACCTGCAACCCATAATCTGTTTTTTTCTCCCATTTCTCTTCTCTCATTTTTTAATAAAGTACTGGCCTAACTGAGCTGGTTTGCACTTAAAACTCATTTTTTGTCACGTAGCCAAGAACCTAGAGGAAATCCGGCAACAGTACCATGTATGCCATTCACAAAGGAGTACAGTACCATTCAGCTAGTCTTCTGCTTGGCTCAGCTTGGCTCAGTGCCCTGTCTGCAAGTGCTTGCTGTGCAGTTCTCTCCCATCTCTATGCATTTTCCATCAGCTTCACAGCTCAGCAGCCTTACCCCATCTGTATCCTCCCTGCCAGCAATTTACGTCTCCTCATTTTTAAAGGTCATATATTTATCATAGTTTTTCTTTCTTTATTATAAATTTTTACATGTATTTGAAACTGTGTTGGTGCTTTTATTAGGATTGTATCTTCTCTATTGGCATTCTGGTCTCAAGATTGTATGGATTTTAAGTGGCCTGCTTTAACCCAGTTTTCCCTTGTAAATACTGTTATTTTAGGGTTTGATTTGAGTTACCATTTATATAGAATTGTAATAGATGCCCTGTAATTCTTTACCAAAGCTTTTTATTATGAATATTTCAAACATTTTAAAAAGTAGACACAATAGAATGCTTAACCCTTATGAACCTATCATCTAGTTTCAACAGTAAGCAAATCATGGTCAATCTTGTTTCATGTATACTTCCCTTATTCTTCCAATAATATTTTGGCACAAATCCCAGAAAGTATGTAATTTTATCTGTAGATATGTTTCCCTAAAGATAAGGAGTTTTTTGTAACATAACCACAATAACATTATCACACCTAAAAAGACTTAAAATAATTGCTTCATATGAGCAATAGCCAGTAAAAATCTGTACTTATGTGTGTATGTGTATTTATGTTAGACTATAAACATACGTATTAGTAAGCCAAAGGGGTGCTGATGCAAAGTACCAGAAATCTGTTGGCTTTTAAAAAGGGGTTTTATTTGGGTAGAAGCTTACAGTCATAAGGCCCTAAAGAGTCCGACTCAAGGTACCATAAGAGGTATTTGCTCACCCAAAGTCATTTGCCACGTGTTGAAGCAAGATGGGGGGCAATGTCTGTGAGTGTTCAGCCTTCCTTCTTCCCTCTTAATGCTCTGTGGTCCCAGCTTCTTCTGATCTCAGCTGTAGGCTGGCATAAGTCTTGTCTCTCTCCCCAGGGCTCGTTTCTTTCCAGGCTCAGCTGCTCTGCTTTCTTCACAAGGTCAACTGTAGACTATCAGGCTTATCTCTCTTCCTGGGGCCTCTGCATTGTCTAATGGAGCATTCTCTCTCTCTTTTTTTAACGTATCTGCTTCTCTGTGTATTTACTTCCCTGTCTTTGAATGAACATCCATTTTTTAGCCCATAATGGGGGGCGGGGGGGGAAGGGACTCAAACTAAGTTGCCCTAATGACATGGTCAAATAAAAGCCCTAATCTTGATTTAATAAAGTAAAAGTGAAACCTATAAATCTAATACAATCTAATACGCCCAGAGGAACAGACCAGTTTATAAACACAATCCAATATCTATTTTTGGAATTCATAAATAATATCAAACTGCTACAACATATATGCATATTTGACATGAAAAATTAAAATATAATTTGTCCGACTATTAAAAAAATAAAATATGTTTGAATTGACATTGTAAGATGTAATTCCTCTTTCATCTTCAAATTGAGCTATTATTTCCATCAAGTCCAGCTTGAGGGACATCTTCTTACTGTCTGAAGGTACTTGGGCAAGAAATATTCTAAGCAATTTGATACAAACTGATGGTTCAGAGGTTTTATAGTCACTAACTGTCATAGGTCCACTTGTTAAACTTCCCAGAGACCTCAGGGAAGACCGCATGTCCTTTCTCTAAGAACCCAGGATTTGAGCGGACTTCAAATGCAACTGCTCCTCAGCAGCTTTGCCACTCTGAGTGTTCAGATTCTCTGAATCTTCCAAAAATGATGATGACCTTCAAGAATAAAGCCTTTGGGTCCCCCACTAGGTAAAAAGTATCCTTGCTGCTTTCATTTTTGTAAAGAACATGGGCATCGTTTAGTTTTCAATTTCTAATTTTCCCCACATCATCTCTCTGGTCTCAGCATTTTCTCTAACCAAAGAAAATAAAGAAAAAACGCTTGTCAGATTTGGTGTCCCCAAATCTCCTTTGTTTTCCTTGATGTTTCAACATGTAAGGTTTTCTTTGTGGTGTTGATTTTATTTATTCAATTATTTTGACTGAGCTCCAGTTCAAACCAAGCTATCTATATCTATTTCTATAATCTTTCTCCGTAGATACATAGATATTAAAGCAAAGTTCTGATTTTGAATTCCAGATGTGTCATTTACTGATTATGTGACTTTGCATAAGTTATCAAACCTCTTTGTTTCTAAGTTTTCTCATTTTGTAAAATAGGATAAAAATGGGACATATCCTGTAAATTTGTTGGAAAGATTAAACGAGTTAATATGTATGAGCACTTAGTATGATGACTAGAACATAGTAAATGCTCATGGAAAAAATTGTAATATTATTAATGCTTTTTAGGTGTCCAATGAATAATGATATACTCAAATAGCATTATTTTAAATGTCAAAGTTGTGAGTATTGATTACTCTACATGTGAAAAGTGATCACACAGAGCTTTCATGATTCATAATAAAACTAAACAAAGCTGAGTTTACCCTTTTCTCTTTATCCCACTTCATCTCTAGCTCTTTTCTCACCTTCCACCTACATTCAACCTTCAGTGTGAAAACATTTTGTGTGGGGGCAAATCAATACAAAACAAAGAAAAATAGCACCTTGTAAGAAAACTTTATTTAAAAGCTATTGAAAGGTAACATGTTCTAGTTTTACTTCAGGTGTACTTTTTCCTCAAACTCCCCCCTCTCCCCGCTCCCCTGACAGCTTATCATAAAATACAATATTGACCCTTGAAGTCTCAAGGACCTCCCACTCTAGCTGGAAGGAAAATATTGTGTGACAGGGGCTGTGAATAGACCTGGGGTACTCAGGAAAAGTAACAGAAATAAAATTAGCCAAGACTTGCAGTGTGACCTTAGTGTCACTACATCCACATTTTCTGATATTTGTAATTCATCCTTTCAAAGAGCATTTATTGAGTGCCTACTGTCCTGCAGCTCCTGGGCATTTCGATAGGATGAATCTCAAGGATGTAGTAATTTGCTCACCTATTCTTACTAGGAGAAAATGAGAACCAAGTGCTTCGGGTAGTAGTCTCCAGTGCTGAGGTGGCAGCGGGGCTGGGAAGACGGTGGGAAGGATTATTCTTTTCAAGTCTTGATGTCATATCAGCATTGGGAGGGGTCCACGAACTCCAAGGAAAGGGCTGAGGGAACTCTGTGATTTTTATCATTATCCAGTTTTTCAAACACTCTTTCAATCACTCTTATGAATGCTGCATGATGATTGGTATTTTGAGATTTTTCAAAATGCCTGTTTTAAGGAGTGTGAGGACAAGCTGCAGAGGCACTGCCAGATTTATAATAAGCACACCCACCAGCTGGAAGACAATTTTATATTCAGTATTTGAGGTAGACTGTGACACCGTGGCCCCTAACCATTCACACCTTCCAATAATTTATGTCCTCATGTAATCACTTCTGGGCTTGGCCATGTGACCTGTTTTGGACTTGGTCAATGGGACATTAGCAAGTGTGATGAAATCAGAAGCTTAAAATGTTTGCATATTGGGGCTTATCCTCTCGGAACACACCACTAGCCAAGCTAGCCCCGTGAAAAGCCATGTAGATGAAAACCAAGGAATGTAAACAAAGCCAAGAGTGAGGCTCCAGACATTTGGCCCCAGGTACATAATCCCAGCTTGGTCCCAGCATTTGAGCTACTTTAGCTGAGGTCCCACAACTGTGCCCTGAATGAATTCCTGATCTACATAATTAAGAGCAATTAATTGATTGTTGTTATGAGCCACTAAGTTTTGAGGTGGTTTGTTATGCAGCAATAGAAAATTGTAATAATATTGAATTTGGCAAAGATTTGGATGGGGTGATGTGAGTGCTAATTTAGCTCTTAAGCTGTCCATCTTGTTTATTTCATGTTCCTAACACGTCCTTAATAATAATGATGAATGGGATAAGATCATTGGATGGTGAAACTAAAAGAATCTTCAAGTTAAGAAATTTATTTCTCTTCCGTCATATGTGAATAAATCATACACACAGAACTCTGAGAGTCCTCTGGGTCATTCAAGTAAAGAATGGCTCTCAGTGGAACTTTATTTATTTTTTAAGATTTTTATTTATTATTTATTACATATCCCCCCCCCCTTCTGCTTGCTCTTGCTGTGTGTCCATTCTTCTGTGTTCTTCTATGTCTGCTTCTTGTCTCCCCCCGTCCCCGCAGTGACGCGCCGAGTCGGCCCTCCGCAGCGGTGGCTCGCTCCGTTCGAGGGTGGCTCCACTCCGTTCCCACGGGTGGCTCCGCTCCATGTTTTGCGGGCAGCAGTCCTCCATGTTTTTTGTGGGCTGCTCGGCTTCCGCCGTTCGCAGGCGGCAGCTCCGCTTTTCACAGGTGACTTTGCCATGCCCGTGGGGGCTCCGCCCTGCCCGTGGTGGCTTTTTGCCTTGCCCACGGCGGCTCTGCCCTGCCCACGGTGGCTTGCCTTTCTCAAGGCCATCTGCCCACTCAGAGAGGTCCCCGGGAACCGAACCCGGGGCCTCCCATGTGGTATCCCGGCACGCTCTTTATCCACTCAGCTATCTAGCCGGGCCCTCAGTGGAACTTTAAACATCAACCCTGATCGCATTCTGTGCTGAGCCTGATTGCAATATCAGCACCTAAAGATCAGAGCTATAGGTTAGGAGCCAGGATGTAGAGTCCAACAAGCCCAGGTTCAGATATTTAAACTATTGAAGCCTCTGTTCTCTCTAAGTCTTATTAACCCTCTATAGAATGGACCTAATAATAATAATAGTATCTTCCTCATATGGTTGTTGTAAGAGCTAATTGAGATGAGACAGATTATTATCACTTAGATCCTGTATCACTTAGTATCTGACAGGTAGTAACCATATACAAACATCCAGCCGCTTAATCCTAGGGTGGTACTTATCTCATAGGCTGAAATTATCTTACTTACTTATCTCTCTTCCTCTATTAAACTGTAATAACTCATTGAGGGCAAGGACTGATTTTTTTTTTGCCTTTAAAAAAAAATTATATAACCCCCCCCCCCACTTCTGCTTGTTCTTGCTGTGTTGATTTTTGCGTTCTTCTGTGTCTGCTTCTTTAGGAAAGAATGGCACACACTCAGAGGGTATCTGTATTCAAAATTTCAAAGGATACTGTCAAAGCATTTTCCAAGAAAGAATAACCAATTTATACCCCAATGAGCAATGTATAAGAATTCTTGGCTCCCCAAATCTTTGCCAATACTAGATAGTCATTATCCAACATCATCTCTAGTGACTTTTCAAATGCTTATCATCCATTTCGATTTCTTTTGGGAATTGCCTGTTCTAATCCTTTGGTCTTTTAAAAGAAGTAGGTAGTATAGTACAGTGAGTTGAATTGTGTCTGTCAAAAAGATATGCCCTGGAAGTAGATGTGGCTCAAGCGATTGGGCTCAATCTACCATATGGGAGGCCTCGGTTTCGATTCCCAGGGCCTCCTGTTGAAGGCAAGCTGGCCCACACCCACGGAGAGCTGACGGTTCACAGGGAGCTGGCACAGCAAGATGACGCAACAAAGAGAGACAAGCAGAAACAGAAAAACGTGCAGCGAATGGACACAGAGAGCAGACCACAAGCACAGGTGGCAAGTGGGGAAGGAATAAATAAATAAAATAAATTATTAAAAAAAAGAAAAAACGATATGTCCAAGTCCTGACCCCTATACCTGTGAGTATGAGCTAATTTTGGAAATAGGGTCTTTTCAGATATAATTAAGCTAAGGATCTTGAGAAGAGATCATCCTGGATTTAGGGTGGGCTCTAAATTCAATGACTGTTGTCCTTATAAGAGAAAGGAAGTAGCCAAGGCAAAGACAGAGGCAGCAACTGGAGGTAAGCTCTCACAAGCCAGTGAAAGTCTGGAGTCTCCAGAGGCTAGAAGAGGAAAAGAAGGACTCTTCCCTGGAGCCTTTAGAGGGCTGTCCTGCTGTCCTGTTAACACCTTGATTTTGGACTTTTGGCCTTCAGAGCTGTAAGAGAATACATTCCTGTTACTTTAAGCTACCAAGTTTGTGGTATTTTGTTACAGCAGCCCCAGGAAACTAATATGGATTTGGTAGCTGGACGTGGGTTGCTGTAACAGATACTAAAATTGTGGAAGTGGTTTTGGAATTGGGTTATGAGTAGAAGCTGGAAGAATTTTGAGGCATATGGTAGTAAAAGGCTAGATTACCATGAAGAGATGGTTGGCAGAAATATGGATATTAAAGATGGCTCTGGAGAGGTCTCAGAACATGAGGAACATGTTATTGGAAGCTAGAAGAAAGATGATACTTCTTATAGGACACAGAAACTTGGCTGAATTATGTTCTACTGTTCGTTGGAAAGTAGAAATTGTAAATGATGGACTTGGATGTTTAGCTGAGGAGGTTTTCAAGAAAAATGCTGAAGGTGCTGCTTATAGTAAAATGTGAGAAGAAAGAGGTAAACCGAAGAAATAACTGTTAAGCAAAAAGGAACCAGCATTTGATAATTTGGGATATTTTCAGCCTACCTAGATTGCAAGGGATGCTAAGAATAGGAAATTCACTATTGAGAAAGCATGCCCTGGAGAGAAGGCCAAGGGTGTACCTGGACAACTTTTTGTTGAAGAGATTAGGTGTGTGGCCCACAGATCCAATAAACCGTATGTGCTGAAGCCAGGAATAGAGATGGTATTATTCAGGAAGGATCTGTGGAGAGTCCTCTTGTTTAATGGCACAGATCTCCTTGACATACACAGAGACCCACAAGATTTTTGAGAATGTTATACTAGCAGAAACACAGCCAGCCTGGACTGAAAAGAACACAGAAGGAAGGCTTTGCAACTTCTGGAATTCCACAGGTGGGATTTGGACTGCTAGAGTTATTTTGCTGCAAAATATGCTACAGGTACAAAATGAAGCCAGTGGAGCCACTGATGAAGAAGGCAGAGTTGCAGGTGCAGAGGACAGAGCATCAAGCCACAGAGGCCATAAAACCTAATGGAAGTTTCCCTGCTTGATTTTGAACTTGCTTGGGTTTGGTGACCTCTTTACTCATTCTAATTTCTTCCTTTTGGAATGAGACGTCTATCTTATGTCTCTTCTGCTGTTGTACTGATGTGTCCTGATCAGTCCAGTTACAGGTTTACCAATTTTATTGACCTTTTCAATAAACCAGCTTTTAGTTTCATTGATTTTTTTCCTATTGTTTTGCTGTTTTTTGTTCCACCGAATTCTTCTCTGATTATTATTTCTTTTTTCTACTTACTGTGGTTTTCATTTGCTCCCCTCTTTTCTTTTTCTCATTTTTTTATGGTGGAAGCTGATGTCATTGATTTCAGACTTTTCATCTTTTCTAGTACAGATGTTTTATTTTATAAATATTTTTCTAAGTACTGCTTCAGGTACATCCCCAAAATGTTGTGTTTTCATTTTTGATTAGTTTACAATACTTTGTAATTTCTTTTTAAATTTCCTCTTTGGCCCATGTGTTAGTTAGAAGCATGCTACTTAGTATCCAAATATTTCAGGATTTTCCAGATATCTTTCCATTATTGATTTTGTATGGAATTACATTGTAATCAGCAAAGATACTTTGTATGACTTAAATCCTTTTATATTTATTGAGATTGGTTTTAAGGCCCAGAACACTGCATCTCTTACAATGTTCAAGTGCAAATGTTCTATGTGCAATTGTAAAGAATATATATTTTGCTGTTGTTGGGAGAAGTGTTCTATAAATGTCAATTAGGTCAAGTTGCTTCATGGTGCTATTCAAAACTTATGTCCTGGGGCCGGCTGTAGCCCAGTTGGTAGGGCGCCGGTTCACCACATGGGACACCCTGAGTTCGGTTCCCGGGGCCTCTCCGAGTGGGCAGACCGCCTTGAGAGGGCAAGCTGCCACGGGCAGGGCAAGCCCCTGTGAGCAGGCAGGCAGCTGTGCGGTGAGCCGACTCAGCGGGTCACCACACCGGGGGTGGGGACAAGCAGAAATGGAAGAACGCAAGAACAAGCAGAAAGGGGGGGATATGTAATAAATTTTAAAAAATAAATCTTTTAAAGAAAACTTACATCCTTACTGATTTTCTATTTGTTTTGTAACTTATTTAGTATGGAATGTTTTTTGTTTGTTTGTTTGTTTGTTTTTTTAAAGCTTTATTTATTTTATTACATATCTCCCCTCCCCGTCACTGTGGCGACGTGCTGAGACTGGTCACTGCGCAGGCGTGGCTTTCCCTGCTTGTGGGCGGCTTCTGCTTCCATTCACGGCCGGCTTTCAGTTCGCAGGTGGCTGGCTGCGCTCCATTCGCCGGCGACCTGCCCTTCCCGTGGCGGCTTTTGCCTGTCCATGGCAGCTTTTTGCCCTGCCCACGGCGGCTCTGACCCGCCCATGGCGGCTTGCCATTCTCAAGGCGGTCTGCCCGCTAGGAGAGGTCCCCGGGAACTGAACCCGGGGCCTCCCATGTGGTATGCCGGCGCCCTATCCACTGGGCTATTGAGCCGGCCCCTGGAATGTTGAAATATCTGACAATAATTTTGAATTTGACTATTTCTCCTTGCAGTTGTATCAGTGTTTGCTCCATGTATGTTGAAGCTGACTTATTAGGTGCATGAGTTTTAGGATTGTTATGTCCTCTTGATGAATTGACCTCCTTATCTTTATGAAATGGCCATCTTGTACTTAGCAATATTTTTTGCTCTTGTGTCTACTTTGCTTGTAATAATTTAGGTACTCCAACTTTCTTTTGATTAATTTTAGCATGGTATATCTTTTTTTCCTTATTTTACTTCTATCCTATTTGTGTCTTTAATATAAAGTGGGTTATTTGTAAGCTAAAGACAGTTGGGTTTATTTTTTATACAATATGCCATTCTCAGACTTATAATTGTCATATTTAGATCATTTACATTTAATGCCATTATGAATATGATTAGGTTTAAGTCTGCAATCATTGTTCCATCTGTTCTTTGTTTCCTTTTTTCCTCTCTTCTTTTAGATTAACTGATCATTTTTATAATTCCATTTCATGTCCTTTATTGGCTTAAATGCTATAACTCTTTACTGTATTATTTTAGTGCTTGTTTTCAGGTTTATATTATAAATCTTTAACTTATCACATTCTACTTTCAAGTGATTGTACTGTTTCATATGGTAGCTTACAACAATATTCTTCCATTTTCCTTCCCCTGGACTTTGTTTATTGTCATCATATATTTTACTTGTTATAAACTTAACACTTAATTATTATTATTTTTGCCTTAAGCAGTCAATTTTCTTCTAAATTCAGTTTTATATTTTTATTTTGAGGTATTTTAAACTTACAGCAGAGTTGCAAAATTAATATAGAAAGTTCCCAAATCCATTTTACCCGTCTTCCTTTATGTTAAAACCTTATGGAAACTTACAATTATCAGAACAAGGGAATTAACCTAATTAAAGAGATTTATTCAGATTTCATCAGCCTTCCCAATGGTGTATTTTATCTGTTCCAATTAGTATCCCACATTGTATTTAGCTGTCATGTCTTTTTAATCTCCTCCATTCAAATATGCTAGTTTCTTAGACTTTCCTTATCTTTCATGATCTTGACATTTTTGAAGCACATGGTCAGTTATTTTGTAGAATGCCTCTCATTTGAATTTCTCTAATGTTTCCTTTGGATTCGACTGAGGTTGTGCATTATTATAAGGATACCACAGAGGTGGTGTGTTTTCATTGCATCATAACAATATATTACTGATGATCTTGGTTCCAATCAATTGATAAGGTGACATCTGCCAGGATGTCCTTAATAAAGTTGCTCTTTTTCCCTTTATAATTAATAAGTATTTTGGGATTATGCAGATATCCTCTTTTTCCTTAAACTTTTGAACTTTTGCTTGCTATTTTTAGCTTCCTTCAGTGGATCTTGCCTGTGGCAATTTTTACAGTGGCATTCTAATGGCATTTTAAAATTTTCCCTCATTCTTTCTATGTTATAAGTTGAAATTCTTCTCTATGAAAGAGTTGTCCCTTCTCCTATTTATTATTTTAGTTATATATTTATATCATTATAGATTCTTGGATATTTATTTATTTACCCAATTTCATCACCCCCAATACTTGTTCTCAGAGCCCTGGTTCTTTCTCTTTGAGAATGGTATTTAGAAAACCATGATCTGAAAGTTAGGGATACTCATTGTTACTGGGCTGTCACTGTTTCTAGTCCCTCAGTGAATAAAACTAGCAAATTTATGTAGGTACACTTACTCTCTTGCATACACATACACATTCATTTTTTTTATCTATCTGAATATACATTAAAAATAAAACCATGAGTTCATATTGATAACTCTGACTCCAAACCAGCACCACAGGGTTTATTCCAGCCTTAACATTTTCCTTATTTATAAATTTATTCTCCAACTGTAAGAAAATTTCCTCTCATTATCTACACTATATTGATATTTTTGTTCCAACCTAATATACAAATAAAGTAATTTTAGAATTGCTAAACCATATCCCTTTGAGGAACAAATTTATCACCTAGGTTAAAATGTATAAATTTTGTGTGTGTGTGTTGAGTCTTATAGTATCAGGTCAAAACAGTGCTTTTCAAAGTTACTTGCAACAGCTCCTTTTTTTCTCCATCCTATTTCTCTGTGCTTATGTTTTTCATTAGTTTTACAGTTGCACACAGTCTGCAGTCCATCTCTCCTCACATCTTGGTTGATACTATTTTATGGAGAGCAAAATTCACTTCAGTGATGTATATTTCTACAGGTTTTACAAAATGCATAGAGTTGGGTATCCACCGTACATTAACATTCAAAACATTTCATCACCCCCCAAATTCCCTCGTGCTTTCTCTCTATAGTCAGCTGTTCCCCTCACCCCTCAATGCCTTTTGACCACTTATTTATTTCCCATCCCTATAGTTTTGCCTTTTCCAGAGCATCATAAAAATGGAATAAATTTGTAGCCTTTTTGTTCAAGCTTCTTTCTTTTTTTTTTTTTTTTTTTTTTTAAGATTTATTTATTTTATTACATATCTCCCCTTCCCCCCCCCATTGCGGGGACTCGCCGAGACTTGGTCACTGCGCAGGCACGGCTTTCCCCGCTTGTGGGCGGTCTCTGCGTCCGATCACGGCCGGCTCCAGTTCGCGGGTGGCTGGCTGTGCTTGATTTGCAGGCGACCTGCCCTGCCCGTGGCGGCTTTTGCCTGTCCGTGGCAGCTTTTTGCCCTGCCCACGGCGGCTCCGGCCCGCCCATGGCGGCTTGCCATTCTCAAGGCGGTCTGCCCGCTA
>PVKH010000851.1:0-16750 GCA_004027955.1 Chaetophractus vellerosus | reverse complement strand
CTTTCATTTGGCAAAATGCATATAAGATTATCTGTGTTATATGAATCAATAGTTCATTGCTTTTTGTGCCACAGTATGTTAATCCATTCACCAGTGAAGAACCTCTGGTGCTGAAGTGTATGATCTAATGGTACCCCTTGCTCACTGTGCTCCAATCACATATATCTTCTCTCTGTTTCTCCAACAGGCCCAGTTTAGTTCTGCCTTGGGGACTTTGCACAAACAATTGTCTTGGCTCTTCCTCCTGATCTTCTCATGGCTGCCTATTTTTTATCACTCAGGTTCATCTGTCATCCCCTTAGATAGATCTTGCCAGATTACCTAACATGACATAATCCCTAAGTCACTCTCTATTATACTCTGCCTAGTACTGATTACTACCTGATAGTCTCTCAATTATTTTGTTGTTTTTCATCTGCTACCCATCGCACCCCCACTTGGCCATCCTGTGCTTAGAACACCTAGCACAAAATAAAGAGTTAATAAATATTTGTGGAAAGAAAGTTATTCTTGCTTTGTTATTGAGATGCTCTTAATATTGATTGCTTTGCTCCTACAAGGTTCCTTAAAACCAATGAGTAGTTTTTTTCTTTCCCTGACTCCTTCAGTCCTACATTCTTAAAAGGTATTTTGATTGAAGTTTATTCTGAGCAGATATAGAAAGTTGAACTTTTCCAGGGAAAGACTTTATTCTTTTAGGCAAGCAGCCTAAGGCATGATCTTTCTAGACTCGTAGGTGATAAAAACCCGAGATATTTCCTTCTCTTGTATAAATCATAGTATGAAGTACAGCATTGAGAGGGTGGATATAAAGCTAGTTAAGGAAGCAGAATTTTGGTCACTGATTTAGTATAATAGTTAAAGGAGAGGGAGAATTTGAAGAAGTTTGAGGTTTCTGTTTTGGACCAATGGATGGATAGTAGTGCTGTTTAGCATGATAAAAGTATAAGAAGAGAAAGAAAAAGAGAAGCAAGAGATGGAAATGTGTGCAGAAGATGAGGAGGAAGCAGTAGTTTGAGCAGAGGAATCTAGAAGAGAAGGGAGAAGCCAGAAGAGGATGCCATATGCATTGCCATGTGACAAGCTGAGGACCAAGGATCACCAGCAGCCAGTCTTGAGGGTGAAAGCATTGCCTCAATGATGCCTTGATTTAGACTTTTTCTGAGCCTCAAAACTACCAGCATATTAATTCCCATTGTTAAGTCAAACCGTTGCATGGCAGTTGCTTGAGCAGCCTAGGAAACTAAAAACAAGGTTTATTATTTTCCAAGTGGTATTGGAAGTCAAGGGAGTAATTGCAATCACCAGGTAGACTGTGTTGAGCAGGAGAAGAGAGGTAAAGGTCTACCCTCCTTACAGTAACATTGAGGCTTAGAAAGAGAAGAGAGGACTGAGAAGACGTGGGCAAAGAACAGAGAATCAGAGAACCAAGAGAGTGGCATCAAAGATACCGAAGGAGGAGGGTGTGGTCACTGATGTCAGAGGCCCTAAAGATGACAGGTTCTGAGCCTGGAAACGAGCCCACTGATGTGCCAATCTGAGATCACTGGTGACCTTTGCCAGTCACAGTTTCAGAGGTATCAGGGAGGCAGAATTAGAAAGCAGTGGGCTGAATAGAGGAGTGAGAATGTTATCAGATCTAGTTTGTCTGTGTTTCTTAACCTATAGCAATCCATTTTGGCACAGTACTCCAGACATGATTTGACCAGTGAAGTACAGTGGTACCACCAGTAAAATGTAAATTTTTAGCAAGCACATTACATATATTGGTGGTTCATTTTTCACTTGTGGTCACTAAGCTCTTTTTTTTAAAAAAAATAACTTTATTTCAAATTCAAAAAAATAAAATAACAGAAAAAAGACAGTCTAACAAGTTATGGAAGCATTATTCCTAACAAGTTCTGCCCCGCGGCTTTTTTCACATCTAATTGTAACACAACTAAGATCTTCTTCTTTTAAAAAATTAAAAAAAATTTTTTTTATCAAATAGGCAAGCCAGAGTCTTTCCATCTTGAATGTGTGCAACTGATTTTTCTTTTAAATTTAAATGCAGATCTTTACATTCACTCATTTCAGAAAGCATCTTATTAGTTTTAGTCAATTCTTCCAAACTCATTCTGAAACCTGCTTTCATTATTATTCATTATTCACTTTATAGTCCTGCCCAGGAAACCTACTGGAATTTCCTGACCCTCTCCCTTAGGAACAGGAGATGAAGGTCCTGGTTACTACAACCCTTGTACCTGGAAAGTGAAAATTGGGCTCAATTTCATTCCAATAGGGAGGAAAAACTTTACTAGTAGAGATATAAAGCCAAACTGGAATGCAAATGACCAGAGGTTTTTCAAGAATTTCATTTTTAAATAGCAAGTGACTAAAAATCAAAAGATATATAATATCTTTTTTTTAAAATAGCAAAATCAAAAGTCACATAGTGTCTTTGATTGACTTGGAGATCCTAAATCTTCACAACGAAACCTGTCATTACAGTGTACTTATCCAATGGGTGAATGCATTTTAGAAAATTTTTGATAGAAAGCTAGAAACATACTTAAATCTGAGAACCAGGACACTTTCTTTTCTGAGTACTCTACTAATTGACATTTCAGATATTACTATATGTGGCATTTGGAGAACTTTTTATTTTAGTTTTCAAAGTCTCATGAAATGTGATCTCTATGAGGTTGATGGGTGATTTCCACTCTACTTGTCAAAAGACTGAGGTGCAAGGAGGTTAAGTAATGTGCCCAAGGGATAGAACTAGCTCAGATCTGACTTCTCACCAATGCTTTTGATCAGAGATCTTCATACACAGTTAAAAAAAAAAGCATGATATCCAATTGCTTGGGGAGAAAAATATACAAACTATGTATACATAGGAGCCGAATCAGTTGCACACATAGCTCAGCGAGTTGTGTAAAGTTGGTGGCCATGAAGCTGTGGGACTTAGAGCGCTGGTTACAGTAAGGCAGAATGTGGGTAGAGGGTGCTTCCTCCAGGTGGCTCAGGCAAATGCTTCAGTACAGCACTTTTTTTTGTTTTGGCTTGTTTCTTAGGAAACACAGGGACCACGAACCCACCAGCTCATTTTCTGTGCATGATGGAGTCTGAACTCAGACTTGAGAAGGTATATACTCTGTACAACCACCCTCAAAACCCCCAGGTCCTTGTGGGGCTGCCCAAACATGTTTGCTCAGAGCAGCAGCCAAAGTCAGTTTGGGAACCTGAAGCCTGTGTACACCAGATGAGTGACCAAGATGCTTGGGTGTGTGCTGACTCATTTAAGAACAACTGATTTAGAGCGCTGGCAGGACGTGGGTGTTGACTGTGCTGTGGTTGATTTTCCAGCATGCAACCCCAAAAGCAATGGATGGAAGTGGCAAGTGATGAAGTCAAAACACAGTTTACTGGGCTGTTGAGAATATAGTTGGTTATTTCCTTTCTAAATCTGACTTTGGGGATGATGTCCTAGTTTTTAGCATCTGGATTCAGAAAGATTTTAGAAGGACTGGAACAGGAATACTGGTATTTATTGAGTGCTTACCAGGTGCTAGGCACTTTTCTACACATTTCATATGCTTTAAATAATCCACTTCTCACAACCACTCTCTGAGGTAGTTGCTATTATCATGTCCATTTTGCAGTCAGGACAACTTAGGCTTGAGGATAAGAAGTAACTTGTCTGAAGATGCTAAGGTATCCATTGTGAGCCAGAGATTCAAACCCAAGTTGGACTCAAGTGTGTGTTCTTCACAATGACATCTTACCAAGTGTTAGGTGACATTTAAATAGAAATATTGTGGTTAATGGTGAACAAATTTTCACACCTCCTCCTGATTTTTCATATGCATGCATATATATATATATATATAGGAGATGAAAGTTTGTCTATTTATTCTGAAAAACGTGCACTAAAATGTGATTGCATTAGGACTATGAAGAGGATAGAGAAGTTCTGTCTCTCTTTAATTCTTTTTTTTCCCCTCTCTTTAATTCTTCAGTTGGTTGATCCATGCTCAAGGATGTAATGAAGAACACATTAAGGTAGAGCCCACCGTGAGAGCCCTGCGCCCATAGAGAGAGCAGTTTAGAAGGAGAGAGAATTGAGGGTAAGTGAATCACTCTGATGACATAGTTTGGTATTTCAGACTTAACATTTAATCATCTGAAAAGTTTTTTCTTGAACTTGTCCCGGTGCTATTGGGATCTTCTATCCATGAGCCCCAATATCCTCATGCCATATGAGGGGTGGGGCAGTTGAAGACAGAAGGACTTAACCCACCTCGCTCAGGCCTCACCAGGATGACCCCAAATTAGGGACAATGCTTCTTTTAACTGCTTAAATTATGAAAATGTGGACTGTCCCCCTCTTTTGACCTAAGTGCTAGAAATTAGTGCCTCCTGCTAGCCTGGGAGCTCTTAGTGACCTGTCTCACACCCTACCCTACTCCTCCCGCCATCTGCCTCTTAGTTCCTTCCATCCCCGCGGTCCAGTCTTCCCATGGCCGTCGAACCACCCAATTGCTACCTCAGCTGCCACGCGCCCTGGGTCTCAGCTGCCCTGATCACATCTGTCATCTCATGGGGGCCATCCCTGGACCCTCCCCCTGACCTCAGGGAACGGGCCATTGTCTCCCATTCATCAGCATGTCTGAACTGTGGGGCAGCCCTTCCATAATTCTCTATAACACGGCCAAGACCAAAAAGCATTAAGAGGTAAACTTTAAAGCACCACTCTTCGGTGGCTTTTCTTAGAGCGATTACTTAGCTCTTAGTTGGCCTCTTCCTAGCAGAAACCGGCTCCTCCTGCTCCCAACCCCCCGACTTTTCCCCCACCTATGGGACGGTCCCAAGCATCTCTAAACCTCAGAAACCCTGCAAAATTCCCCAGGCCCCAGAGACAGGAAACAGTCTTCCCCACACTCAAGTCTAAAGTCCACCATCCTGATCATATCCTCTGAACTGGAATTATTCTTCCATTTGCAAGGGGTAGGTTTAACCTCCAGCTCTTCCAAATCATCTGAACCCACAATCAGACACGAATGTTTCTCAGCACCTGGGTTCTTCATCTTAAATGAAGCTCTCAGGGGGGTTCTGCACGCTAACCTGGGCTCCTTTGGGTCCTGCTCATGGTCTTTTCTTCAGCATGACATGAAGAAAGGTTCAAACCTCTACTACCCGCAGTGGGTTGCTTGCTCCCAACTCCTCAGCTCCTACAAAGAACACAAAAATCAACACGGCCCACTTGGCAAGGAGGCCTAAATAGGATACAGGTTAAGTAGAGCAGGCAAAATGCTTACTGGAGAAGGAAGAGTTTCTTGCTGAAAGACATACTTCATAGGAATAAAGATTTGTCAAACACACTTCCAGTAGACGTTATTATATAGCATACAGTGTCTCATTCTGAACACCAGGGCACCCACAGCAAGGTCCTCAGTCAATACGGAATGGATTAAGGTAGCATCAGCGTTGGGGTTGTTTCACTGCATGCTTGCCTTCTCCAAGCACGGTGGGTAGATGTCTGCTTTTATTTGCATAACAGCACAACTCCTCTTGTTCTCTCTTTTTCCCCAGAATAAAGGCACAGCCTGCCCCAAAGATAAATTCAAATTTCTAGTCTAGAAGACAGAAGCTGCTTGCTAATTTTAAAACAGTCATTTTCCCATTTATTTCAGATATTATCAATTACCAATATTTTTATTATTTTTTAATAATTAATTTTTTATTTTTAAAGAAGCTTTAGATTACATAAATGTTCCATAAAAAATATCAGGGATTCCATATGCCCCCCTCCGTCCCTCTCCCACACTTTCCCACATCAACAACATCCTTCATTAGTGTGGTACATTTGTTGCAAGTGATAAATCCTTATTGAAGCATTGCTGCTAACCATGGACTACAGTTTACATTATAGTTTACACTCTGTCCTGCACATTTTGTAGGTTATGACAAAACATACAATGGCCTGTATCCATCACTGCAATGTCATGTAGGACAATGCCAATGTCCCCAAAATGCCCCCATATTACACCTATTCTTCCCTCTTCCGTACTTCAGAATCTCTGGTGGCCACTGCCTTTATATCAGTGAAAAGAGTTCTTCCATTGCTAGGATAATAATAAGTCTATAATAGAATAATAATAAGTCTATTTTAGTCCATTGTTCCTTCCCCAATCTCGAGGATTTTGGGATGGTGATGTCCACTCTGCTTCTAATTGAGAGCAGGCTTAGATCCCATGGGGCAGATGGATGGAACTATCTTGCTTGCAGTGGCAGACACTCTCTGTTCCTTGGGATGGGTGTTGTCCATCTTCATCTCCTTGTTAGTTGTCCTGGCTGAGTCCAGTGAACTGGAGAGTAAATGTTGCAACTCTGCTGAAATTCAGGGCTCACCTGGCACATGGACAGATCAAAGATTTAAAAATACATTATCATTTACTAATATTTTTGTGTAGTCAAGTTGGGAAGAATACTAGAATTCTGTTTCCATGCTTTATAAGCTTGTGATATTGGACAAGTTACAATCTCCCTGAGGTTCGTGTTCTTCATCTTACAATGAGAATAATTATATCATGAGAACCAAATGATAATAAGTATAAGATATTAATTTGGAAAGAAAAAAAGTGCTAAAAATGCAAATTACAGTTCCGTAATTTAGCATCAGCATCATTATCATCATCATCATCGTCACAATTTAAGCTCCAACCATTTCAGGGCTTCTAACTTCATCATATTTTGGGACAAATTCCTTTCCCTTAATCATTTGCTCAATATTCATTGAACAACTATTTATTGAGCAGGTAATATGGGCCATATACTATTCTAGGTCCTGGGGAAAATGTGAAGATAATAGAACCTGTTCTTGAAATTGCAGGGGGTTATAATCCAAATGGGACAGCATGCTTTCACCATATAATTACATAATTATCTGTAACAATTGCAGTTGAGATAAGTGTTCCAAAGAAAAGGACCAGCCATCTCATGCCAGTAGCCTGGCTGGGCATCTGCTGCTGCCTGTCCCTCCTTTTTGGACCTGTCAGTGGTCTCTGCAGCAGCTTTTGGAACAGGCTTTTGGTCTTTTTGTCACATGAGCTCCCACCATCAGCTCCTCATGTCAGAGCCTCCATTGGGTCTCTGCTGCTTTTCTCTGTTTAAAATGGCCTCCGGGTTCTTTGGAACTCTGACAACTACGTGTTTCCTATTCTGCCCCAAAGTTGTTCCTGGATCTTCCAGCAATGGCTACAGGATCGCAACAGTTCTAAGGAATTTGCTTGAAGTCCTCTTAACTTGCATTGGGTTGTCTGACAGTGGAATCATCTGTGGTGGCTTGGAATAGGGCTCAGGGCCCTGGCCTCTTTCTTGGCTCAGGGCAAGGTCTCAGACGCTCGAGGTCGGTAGTGTAGAGCACAACTCTCACCCCTCAAATGCTAATCTGACCCAGGGTTATGACATGTTTAAATGATTGTCTTGGTGAAGTATATTCATGTCAGTTAGGGATGATGTCATTTGCTGCAAAGAGCACTTGACTGGCCATCAGGAGGTCTGGCTTTGTCACCAGCCAGCTCTGTGACATTGAACAAAACTTGACTTCCTGTGGTTCTCAGCTGTAACTCTTGAAAAACTAATATACAGTATTCATTATTTAATCAATGTTTATTAAATTGTATGAAGAGATCAGACTAGGGATTTTCATAGGCACATATTTTTGATAATCTAAATCATTTGGACCTTAGACATTTTATTCTTGGAACACATATTATTTAGTGACTGTAAGAACAAAATGACAAATATGCCTCATGGTGCTTGACAGAATCTTACAACCATTGATTAGAAAATGAACAGCCAGGCAATCTCAGAATCATTTGAATTTTTCTTGCCCATGCTTAAGTACATCAAGGTGAATCCATGAATACTTTTCAAATATCCTAATCTACTTTCTCTTTCAAGGATTCACAGTGACATAAATCTTCAAGGTGGAAATTCCCCTTCAGAGAATCTAATTAATAAATTGATGACATAATTATTATAGTTTTTAGGCTTTAACACAGGCATAATTCCTTTACTATTCTACTTTTCTCCCTTTCAAATGGTGATGAGGATAATGAAGGCCATTTGTAAGCAAAATTTTGTAACTCATTTTAACATGTCAGTGAAGAAAAAATTTACCCTTTGATCTCCTGCATTCTTTCCTGTTTCTCTGGCCTAGTAAGTTTCATTTTAGTGAGGGAGAAGAGAGAGAAAGAAGATATTGGCTGACAGAACTTTTGGAGCTCCAGGGAATGCTGAAAATATTTTGCCTCCAATTGCATGGGCTTTTCAAATTAGATCAGAGGTAAAATTTATGAGTTTTAAGTTTGTGGCTATATAAAGCAGTTTTATCATTTACATTGAATATTTGTTGGCAAGGACTGTTATAATATATGTTATCGTTTTTCACTAATGGTTGGTTAGCCTATTCAGAGAGAAAGAGAGAGAGAGAGAGTGAATGAAAAGATAAACGCATTTATGCTGGTAATATTTAATTTACCGTTTATTCTACTTTATTTCCCCAGACTCTGGATTTTCCTCAGTTGTGAGTTTTACTTTAAATATACTTCTTTTACTTTTCTAAATCTTGATTTGTAATGTAAATATCAATCCCATATTAACAAAGGGGATTTTTCCTCGGCTTTATTGTGAGACTTTTATATCCTGGATTTTTAGTTTATCAAAGAAGAAAATGAGAAATTTAAGAACTCATTTCTGATAAGTGAATTTTTGGGTATGTAAGAAGCTAAGTTAGTCTAAGTTAGTGAGAGCCAGCCAATTTCAAAAGATCACAGATTCTGACCCTATACGTGAGATTTTTATAGACATGGCTATTTTCTCCCCCCCCCTCCCCCATAATTCAAGAATTAAACTGCCATCATAAGTCTACTCTCATATCAGATGATAAAGTACAGATGAAGGACAAATTCAGGGCTTCCTGTCTGAGTCAGGCAATCAAACAAGAAAAAGCCTACCACCTACTCCAATTCATCACAGTTCTTACTGAGGTGTTATTACCAGTCCTCGCCATTCACACGTTATTTACATTCTCATGCATCTAAAAATCTAATACTATAGATTTTGAGATGATTTTCATCATAATCCCTTTTACTTTTGAGAGCTCTGGATAGGTCAGCCCAGTTATGATATCATATCAAGTATGTTTTAACAAAGGAAATATTTCACTGTGAGACTTTTGACTTTTTATAACTGTTTCCCCCATGTCATAATTAACCTCCATAATTCTCTCTCTCTTTTTATTCTTTTTAAAAAAATTTCCCTCTGATAACCATCTTTTCATGGCATATCTCATCTAATACAGGAAAACATGCAAGTGATTTGCCAGCACAGAGAAGCTGCATTTCCTTCAGAGCCACATTCTGTCAGAGGGAAGGGAAAGTCTGCCACTGGTGCAGTCAGAACTTAGATTTTCTGCTTGTCATGTAGCTGCTAAGAGGATTTCAAACCCTTACAATTCTAATATTTTCCTCTTTCATCCATTTCAGTTGACTTCCCTCCTCCACTGTTCTCTAACCTTCACCTGCTTTTTCCCATCCTTTATCTGCTTCTCTTCATCAGAAACAGTCTTATCAGTTAAGGAATGCCTAATTCCTTTCATGAGTTGGAATGTTAAAGCAAAGGCTAAATTAGAGCCATCAGTCAGTAGAAATATACTCGTTTCAATCTGAGCTGGAGCTCTGGACTCTCATTGGAACTGAAATTCAGTCATTCATTAAATATTTATGGAGAAACACTATATTTCAGGCCCCGTGCCAGGTATATACATTGAGAACCAAACAGACCAAGTCCCACAGTCTCAGGGGCTTGCACTCTGGCAAGGAAGCCAGGTAACAAGGGAACGAGCAACTGTGTACACCTGTAATGTCATTGGAGGTAGTAGGAGCTGGGGAGAATGATCAAGCAGGATTAGTGATTAGAGAGGAGAGAGGTAGAGGCCAGGCTACCTGAGAAGGTGACGTTTGAGCAGAGGGTGAATGAATTGGGAGGGAGTCATTTGCTTCTCTGGAGAAGAGTGTTCCAGGTGAGGGAACAGCAAGTGCAAAATCCCTGAGGAAGAGCAAGGAGGCTAGTGTGTGCCGGGAGGGACGTGAGGGGGAATGGGGAAGGAAGTCAGGTTGCAAAACGTAGTCAGGAAAGCAAGGCAGACTTGGGAAAATAAAAGCAAAGAGCCAATATTTATTACACTGCAGAACATGATCCAGGATGCAACAATGTAAAGCAAACAGAACACTGTTGGGTATCTGAAAAGGGAAGGGTCACTATGCCGTGGTTGTGAGAGAGGAAGACTTGCTGGTCTCGAGCTGTCCCCATTTACTCATTTGCTCAACCTAGATTTGTTGAGTGGGAAATTGGTGCCAGGCGCTGTTGTTGTTGTTGTTGGAGATACAGGGATGAGCAAAGCAGACCAATCTGTGCCCCAGTAGATTTACAGTCTGGTTGGAGAGACAGAGGTAAAGCAAAGAATTACACAAATAAATACATAATTACAAACTGTGAAAACTGCTCTACAAGCATAGCACAGGGTGCTGGGAAAGAGTAAGGCAAGGTTCTCAGGTAACCTGGAGACAGGGTGGGAAGGGAAGTGGATATAGAGGAAGTGACAGGATGAGTGGGACTTGGCCAGGCAGAGGGTATGAGGGGCGCTCTGGGTGGAGGAGGCAGCCTGCGGGGGGTGGGGGTGCTGCCAGAATGGGGATGAACTGCAGTGCAGCCAGTGTGGCCGAACATAGTGGTTGAGGGTGGATTGGGGGATGGCAGTGCAGGGAGATGTTTCTCAAATAGGGCTGCAGCTAGATCCAGCAGGGCTTTGGATTTTGGATTTTACCCCCAAAATAATGGGAAGCAACTAAGGGTCTTAAACAGGGGAGTGACATGATCAGATTAATGGTGTAAGGTAGTCATGTTCCAAACTGCAGGGGAAAGTATTGAAAGGGAATAAAGGGGAAGCAGGGGGGTAGTTAAGATACTTTTGTAAGCATCCAGGCCAGGGAGGCTGGCTTAGCCAGAACTGTGACAGTGGAGATCAAGAGCAGGGCAGGTATATTTTTAAATATGTTTACCAGGTAGACCTTAGGTGACAGGCATACTTTTGATTTATCTACATTGTGAGACAATTAGAAGTATGAAAAAAACAAAAGCCCCCAGCCTTACAAATTCTAAACTCACTGTACTTCAGCCAAAAACCCAGGCAGTCTCACCACAGGTCTTGCAGGATGGCAAAAATCGTCTTTGATTTCTGGATAATCCTTAGGAGTCTGATTTGCTACATTCATGCAAATGGAAAAAAGATAATGAATTTATTCATACAACAAATAGAACACTACCACATGCTAGGCAGAGTTTATAGATGCTGGGGACACAGTGGGGGCGTGAAGAGGCGGGCAGGTTTCTTTTTCATGGATCTGGTATTCTGGTAAAACACACAAACCTGTGCAAACTTTTAAAGAATGATATATTTTTGGCCAAAAGAGAGTAAATAACAGTGACATGTTTCTGAAATACCTCAGTTTAATATAGGAAAGTATAGAATAATAATTTCTGGATTTTTATGACAAAACCGCAAAAGCTTCTGTTGAAAGTTTTTAAAGTAAGTAAATGAATAGGCAAATAACTTACTGGGAAAGCATTTTCCACCAAATCAGTAATGTTATTATAACGAATAAGGTTATTACTATGTAAAGATTTTGCATAAGTAAAGCAGAATTCCCCCCAATAGAAAAAAGTGTATTAAAGACGTAACAAATACTGTTAAATAAATAATACAAATGACTTCCAGATACAATAAAAGTGACTCAGTAATAATAAAAGAAATTCAAATTAACTCAACCAGATATTATTTACTCCTCTAAAATTTGCAAAGATGTCTTCTTTGTGAATCATGATACTCAGTGTTCAGTGTATCTGCTGAGATAGGCACACTCTACTCTGTGGATGAATGAGTGTGAATTGGAATGAGTTTTCTGGAAAGCAGTTTGTAATATGCATGATGAGGCTGAAAATGTTAAATCATTTTACTTAGTTCTATTTTAGGAATTGCAATTAGTTTTTTTCAGAGCTTCTGCACATCTTTTTTTGACTAAACTGTGAATGGACTGAGTGGCCTCAGCAAAACCTACATCTGAGTTGGAATCTCCATCCATTTTCTGGTTGGAAGAGAACAGTGTACTGATTTAGCCCAAAGTAGGACTGCAGAGCTTCTTTACTCTCCTGCTCCAGAGAGCCATACCAAGTCTTTAGTCAGGAAATTGGGTCGAAACCTTAACATAGCTTCTTGAAGCTCTCTGCTGCCATCTCCAGTCCCCTGTTTCCTCTCAGCTCTGCCTTTCAACCACATCCTAGATTTTAGAGGTCCAATACAAACACACACACACACACATAAAACCTACAGTGGATTAAGAATCAATGATAATAGATGCTATTTAGATAGTCCATATTATATGCCAGGCAGTGTGTTTTGAGTGTATTAACGAATTCAATCCTCACCATAACTCTATGAGATAGATACTATTATGATTCCCATTTTACAGATGAGGAAACTGAGGCACAGTGGCTTGACCAAGCTCATACAGCTAGTATGTGGGAGAGCTGGGACTTGAATGCAAGCACTGTGGATTTAAGAGGTCTTGACTCTTTAATCAAATGACTTGGATTCATGTTCTGACTCTCCCACTGAGAAATGGATACAGTAATGCCAACCACACTGAAGGACTATGATGATGGAAAGAGAAGCTTTGTAGGAAGTTTCTGACATGTAATAAGCATTCAAATTCTTACTACATTGTTATTCATAAGTACATTATAATTACATCCTAGGTTTGTACATTGGCTGTCATAATGTCTAAGTACCATTTTAAAATGAATTGCAAAGTCAAACTGCACCCGCCTGAAATATTTTGGGGCCCATTCCTTGTGACACATTTTAGGTGTTTCGTAGACCACTAAAGAGTTGTGCTCCCCATCTCACAGTTACGTTGTTCAAGCCACAGCCTGGAACGCCTGATGGCTCTAGACCAGGTCTCTGTCATTTGTGGGATTCGGGGGTCCTCATCAGTGAGTGACAAAACCCATCGGCAGTTCCCTGCCACAGTGGTGGAGCTGGGTGAGACTGGGTGTGAACTGACTTACCAATGTGCTACAAAAAAAGATCATCTGGGGGCCCTGGAGGAAGAATTTAGAAGTGGGATTCTTGCTTGTTTGATCCCAAGAGCTGCCTTCTAAGGAACTGCTATTGTACAGAGTTTTTTTTGCCATCAAAGATGTGGTTATAAGTGCATCTTAATCCACCTACCTTCTTACTTACGTGGTCACTGTTTGCTCATTTTGATCTTGCAGAGTAAGCGTTCTAAGAAAAAAAGAAAAATAAAGTCCTCATACACCCTAGAATGGAAGGAAAAGGAAGCATTTATCTTGAGTAGCGATGACTGCACAATGTTTAAAGGGTTTCCATGTTTATTTATGCAAAATAACATCTGATTCTCTTCATTTTCCCTTTTTTGTAAGACGGATTTAACATCATACTTCATTCTTTCCCCAGTCTCCCCTCTTTGTGCTTTAGAGCTGTATATACCTAGGTTTAACATCTGCCTCTACTGTTAGCTGTGAAACTTTGAACCCGTTATTCATGTCTATGAGCCTAGATTTTCTTGTAAATTGTAAATAATAATACCTATGTCATGGGATTGGTAAAAGGATTATATGAGAAAATGTATGTAAGATATTTCACAAAGTACCACTTTATAGGTAAAATATGAGGGTAGAGAGCATAGGAGCAGATAAAAGAGGAAACTTATGTAGGCATGAAAATAAAAGAAAGGGAAAGGAATAGGAAGTATAAGAAGGAAATGACCAAAGAGCACATGAGAGAAACAGATTTTCTTGAGATAGAAAGACACATATTTAGAGTTTAAAAGACTTTTTCATTTACTAAGATCTGCATACAGAAAAGCAGAAACTGAACTATTACAACACCTAAGGGCCTTCACACATCAAAATTGAAGGGTTTCTTTTATACATGGCTGCACTCTTAGGGACCTACTCCATCTGAAAATCTTGCTGTGAGGTCATCATGGGAGGAAGATCCACAAGACAGTAGGGTAGTTGAGTCGAGGCCTCGTGATACTTGGGGAAGGATAAGGTACTGATTATAAATTTTTGAAAGAAGTTGTGGTGTTTGCCCAGTAAGGCTCTATCATTGTTAGAAACTGATTTTATTTGGGTAACTATTGACATATATGTTGCCTTATTGTGAAGAGGATGATTGCTTCATTTGAGTGGAGAAGATACGTTAGGAGAGCATTAAAAGAAAGGGGTCACCATCTACTCTCTGGGTGTAAGCCCACGTACTGGTTGCACACAGGTGAATAAAATAAATATCATGGCCTGAGATGCTGGTTAGGTTAATTATTGCCCTAGAAACAACCCCAAAACTTAGATGAAAACAATAGCAATAATTTATCATCTCATGATTCTGTGGGTTTCTTGGTAGTTCTTCTGCTGACCTTGGCTGGCGTCTCTCATGTGGCTGCAGTCAAAGGGTGGTTGAGACTGAAGTCACCTGGGGGCTTGTCTGGGACGCTTGGAAGCCTGGGTTCTTCTCCCCTTGTGTGTAGTCTCTAGGCTTCTCCTTCCACATGACCTGTCCGTATGGTTTTTCTAGCAACTGTGCAGTAGGTAAATGAGCTTCCTATAGGCTGATACAAATGAGCCGTCCAAGACGGTAGAAGCTCCCAGGCCCTTTGGGAATTGACACAGTGTCATTTCCGCTCTATTGTGCTGGGTACCGTGAATCATAGGAAGAGATGTGCTGGTAAACCAACTCTCCGAACAAACAAAAAAACCCTGCTGATTGATTTCCTTAATGTAAATATTCCCATCTTGATTGATTTCAAGGTACCAATGTGATATCACCAAACTCAGAATCTGGATGAGATGTGCACAACTGGCTCTTGTGAGGTGGTAAAAGCCTGCTCTAGCACACTACTGACATTTGCCAGTCAAGATCCAAAGTGGGAGGGAACTCTAGGTGAGAACACCATATCCTGTTCATTGAGTGCCAACTGTAGAAATTACTTAACACAGAAGAAACAATCTAATGGAAAGACAAATTTATAAATAAATTATTATATTATTAGCATTCAGCAAGATATGGCAAAACATCACATTAAATGTGTGTTCAGAGAGCTATGGGCACACAGAGAAAATGACTAACTCTGCCAGGGGAAAGCAATGAAGAGTCCTAGAAGAGGTAATGATTAAGCTGGGTCTTGAAGATTAAGTAGGAAGGAGTTTGCCAGGCAGAAAAGAGGGAGAAGACATGCAGGCAGAGATAGCAAAGTCAAGGATTGTTACAATGAAAAGATTCAGTGAGTGACAAAACATTTCCTTTTCCATATAACTGTAGAGGAAATACATCTCGGCTATTCAAGTATTCTGTCCCATTGTTCACATGAACCAAATTCTAATATTTTGTGTCTAAATTGCATCTCCCCCAAAATTCTCATACGTAGACACTTTTTGTCAGATGGTGTGGCTCAATATTTGAAAGGAAATCTGGTCCCTATTTGTAGAGGAGAGTAAAATGTCACCAGATATTAGATTATGAAGGGTCTTGAATGCAGGTTAAGGAGTTTAGAATTTATTCTGTAAGCAATAAGAATCCATCAGAGGATTTTAAAAAGGAGGCACAAATGTATTAGTTTCCTATGGCTATTGTAACAAATTACCACAAATTTAGTGGCTTAGGACAACATTAATTTGTTATCTTACAGTTCTGGAGGACAGAATTCCAAAATCAGTCCCACTGGGCTACAGTTTGTAGCCATGTTGTGTGAGTTACTCTTTGAACACAGCGGTGGAGATGCCAGAGGCCACTGGAAAATCAGATCTGGAACTGTCATAAGAGAGAAAGAGATCATCCATGGAGAGCACATTGAGCAGGAAGAAAAGTTGAAGAATAGAATCCTAAAGGTTTCAACATTTCAGAACAAGGGCCAGGTAAGGGGTGCAGAAAAGGGATGAAAAAGTATCATTAAAGCGAGGGTTGGAGCAGATAAAAAGATTGAGTGTAAGTAGGCTGGGAGAAAGGAGAGTAAACCATTGCAGGCTATTGTATCAAGAAGTTTGGCTATGGATACTGTAAAAGAGATTGTGTAGTCACTAGAGAAAGACATGTTTCCTCCAATAATGGCAGTGGTGTTCACATTTTATAACCCAAGGGAAAGAGCCATTGGAGAGGAGGACAAAGAAGATAAAAGAACAGGAGGTTGACTGATGGAGAGAGAGAGCAAATAGAGGAGGAGATGGGTCAAGAACAAGGACACGTTTGGGGGTTAGCTCTCTGGACAGAAGTGGAAAAGAAAGGAGCACAAATGAGCACATATATAGAAATTTTAAAGTGGGTTAGGAAAAGATGAGGGACCTTAAACTCAACAGGCTCCACTGTTTCTTCTAAGTGGCAAGAGCACTCCTCCAACACAGGAATTCAAATCTGAGTCCACAAATTCTATCTAGGATAAGTGTACACAGGTTTGTATCCAAGCTGGTAGACCTTGGGTGCTTAAATTTTTTCAGTCTCAATTTCCTTATCTATAAATTGTGGATACTAAGAGTATCTATCCCTTCACTGACTTATTATGAGGATCAAATTAGATGTTTTGCATAATGTGCTTAATAAATGTTAGGCATTATTATTTTTAGCACAAAT